>JAXRJS010000003.1:1977500-2195000 GCA_037127375.1 Dione juno
TGAACTTGAGGGCAGAAACTATTTAGCATTTCATAGAACCACCGTGTGGGTGATGGGCTATTAGCGATTCTTGGTATGGAGCTCAAAGCAGTGATAATACTGGAAATACTCTTAGATGTAGATTTAAGGCCCCATTAAACTACGGATCAACACTTGTATCTGCCTTCCGATTTCATGTCCTTACCTAACCAAGTCTCAAATGATTTCTACTTAAACCATGAGTATTATATATAAAGATATACACTCGGTACATAAGTTCTACACGCACTTGCGGGATTTTTTTATATGCCTTCGTGACATTTGAGCCTAGGTAAGCACAAATAAACATAAGACACTTTAACGTAATAATTACTATGTTAACTTAATATAGACGTATTCGCCTTGACGAAATAACATGTATTTTTTTGTTAGATTTTACCGATCTCATAATATGCTAAAGAAGCGCGATGAGAAAAATGATCATGATTTAGATCATTTCCTTATTGTACTATGTATTATAAAATAAAAAAAAAAAAGTAAAGAAATACAATAATATAATAAAACCCAAAAAGCATAAGCTACGCCTGCGAGGCGTTAACAAAATCAAAAATTATTTGTTTCTTTTGAATAAGTGAATAGCTCGTATTCACGTCGAGCACTTCAGCCAACTCAGTGGTCAACAGAAGACATCGAAAGATGACTTTAAAGTAAAGATATTTCCTTTCTTATGTTGTGATGCTTATGTTAAGGCTTTTTGATAAATTCTTGAAAAATGAAAACTACTCCTTATGCCAAGATCAATTTTTCACTTTCAAGGAGAGATATAATATAAATTCATAATTTATACATCTTCATCCTCTAATACCTTATCTAATAGCTTAGATTTTATGATGAGTTAACAGAACAGACTCGACACTCGCGTTAGATTGTTATATTATGGATGGAAATATTTAGACGGATCTGAAGATGTAGATTATTCTATAAGTCTTAATAGTTGTTCGGCAATGTCGTGTAAGTATACGACGATCACGTAAAGGTAGAGCAATGACGTCGTCGCCGTGTCTCCTCCATGAGACGCGTTCTAGACGACGTTCTCTCAGTATTTATAATTAGTTTGGGCGAGTAAGTATGATTTTATGAATTTTCAAATATATAGAAATTATTATTATAATTAAAGAAAATTACAACACAGCGATATCTATTGACGATCAACCGGTTATAACTCAGGAACAAATTTTAAAATATACATCTATACAAAGAAGTTCTGGGCTCAGTCAAGCAAAAATTATTGTGAAGAAAGTTAAAAATCATTTACCAAGGTGAAGATGCATACCTATGCAAGATTTAATATACAATTAGTAATATAAGAAAAAAAAGTTATTAGTAACATAAAAAATAAAATCAAATATATATATATATAAATATATATATATATATATATATATATATATATATATATATATATATATATATATATATATATATATATATATATATATATATATATATATATATATATATATATATATATATATATATATATATATATAAAAAATTGAAAAAAAATAAAATATTTTATTATTTATCACAAAAAAAAACGAATGTGTTCTTTTAAGAAATGGCAGCAAATGAAATGTTAAGCCGTAGACACTTCAAATCTTCTTATACCTTAGGACTTGAGAATGAAATAAATTGAATCACATCGGCTCAGTCGTGGCTTCATATTCTACATTTCTGAGGTGCCTATTTTAGGTAAATTTTGTTATTGGTTTCGTTCTTCTCATGACCGGCATCATCCCTGAGGTAAACCGAAACTTATTTAGATATATTATTAATATTAGTGATTTTTTATACCATAGAAGTATCTAACACTAAACTCTTGTATTTCTTTATTAAATATACGAGAGATGCTTAAAGAAAATAGAACCACTATATATAATATCATTGTCTAGTATCTAATTGTATATTATTAGCCCTTATTATGAAAAAAGTTATAGTTTTTTAATAAAATGCTTAAGGTGAAAATAATTGCAGAACTGAATACGTTTTCTGTTTACAAGTATCTGGTCGCTATGAAGAAGCAAGCCGATCAATGTTTCTTAAAGTTATACAACAGTGAGAGTTATAGATGGCCAGTGGTTTTCTTGTAAAGTTTCCTGAATATGGCTACTTAAATTCTGCTAAAGTTTATGACCACAATGGGAAATCATTACACCATAGTGATAGATATGGTATATTCTTGGGTGAAAAAATACTGCCACGTGCCATCGTGCCACGAAAAATTATGGATTAAGAAAATACTAATTTCTTGTAAAATTGACTGTTTTGAATCGTGAAAATCAAGCTAAAGAAACCGAGCTCAATAAATGTCTAATAATGCACCTTTTGCTCTTACAAGTATAGGAATTGGGAAAATTTCTATATTATAATTGCAAAAAATCTATGTTTAATGTTGATGTGCGTGTCGGCTGCTCTTAAATTTAATGAAATATTTAAAAATCTAATAAAATATTTTCCTTTAAATTTACTAATTTGTGCTAAAAATTAAAATAATTTTAAAAAAGATATTTGTGTTTTACTCGATGTTTGCGAGGTCATTTTTTTAAATAATTAATTTATTATTGTTAAAATCAAATTAAATTAAATTAGCTTCACGCTGTATCCCGTACATGGCAAGTTAGGCAGAGGGAACCGTAGAAACCGTGGGAAGCATTCGCCACTTTTCGGCATTACGTGTTCAATGGCGGAACTCAACGCAGCGCTTTTTACCAGCCACACACACTTACCAGAGCGAAGAAAATGAAAATCATTCATTCTTCCAGAGTGGGAATCGAACCCATAAATCGTCGCGTTTATAGGCAGAGGCTATGCCTCTGCGCCACGACGGTCCTCTATTATTATTATTTTGTATTATTAATTAATAATAACATAAAAAAAATATAAATTGACTTAAAAATTATATTAATAGACCTATTTGAGATAAATATAATTTACCCGGAAGTATGTATGTGTAAGCATTTGCGCTCTCACATACATACTTCCGTCATAAAGTTCATACATTTAATGTTTGAAAATATTGAGTATTGAATTAATAGCTAAGTAAAACTAATAGCTAACTAAGCTAAGTAAAACCTATTCGAAATGTAAATTCTTAATGTTATAATTTTAACCCTTTCCACTCCAATGTAGAGTGTCACTCGACATTATCCAAATATTGATTTTACAACAGGCAGTAAAGTTACTGGCCCCCAAATATAGTATTATGTAATTACTCACAAAATAAAGATAAAGTTATTAAATAAGAAAAATTCGTTTTTTTTACAAAATACACACAAAACACTAAAAGTAAATAAACGTAATTTTAGCGTGGCGCTGGTGAAATAAAAACAAAGCCTTGGAGTGGCAAGGGTTAAAATATTGAACAGAAGTGTCAGTTGCTATATTGTTTTTGATATATTGGAGTTCTGTACTAACTATCGCACGAGAATAAGCAAATTGATATTATTTTGTTTTTTAATTATGAAAAATGGCCTCCTAACATCGAAACTCTGGTATAGCGCAGATATATACGTATAAATTATCTATATATAAGTATTATATACTCTGACAGGAAGCGTGGCGTTGAGTTACGAAGTAAAGAGAACAATGGTATGTATGTATCTATATGCGAGATAAAGTGTGAATTCTTGTTTTGTTATTTCACACTATACGTATATTATAACGTGTTGTTACAATATATCTATAATAGTAGAAAGTGTCCTTTTGATGGTTTTTACAAACATGGCATATTCGAATACTAAGTTTAAGAATTAGGAAATTAATTTATGAGTATATTAAACACGGAGTAGCTGACTTTAATATAATAAAAATGATTCACTACGCATTTTAGCATTCATTTTTCACATACTACTTAGAAGTAGCTCAACGGGCTATACTCAAGGTACAAGTTTCCTTCCATACCTTTTGCCTACCGATGAACAGCACAAGTCATGCGGCTTGTTAACTATCCGACAGTTATTTATACTGAATGACCTCCCTAATCATGAATACCAATCATAAAGGACTGTTAGTAAAAGACTAAGCTACATGGTTTGCCAAAGTAAATCCAATTGAATACCAAATAAGTATGAGGTTCCTCCTCTGTTTTATTATTTTATTATTATATTGTAAACACAATAAAATATTAAATATATGGTCCATGAATAAGTATCACTGCAAAACAGCTGTATATGACTGGTTGTCTTTAAAATATTATGAAGAAAGCGAAAGGCTGAATGAGATACAAATTCAAATAATTTTATTCAAATAACGAATACATATACATTTATTCAAAATACGAATACATTACATTTTTGATCTAAAGTAGCTAAGTAGCTAAAGTATATAAGGCGGGCCGTTTCGATACCAGTTAGTAATCTAATATATTTAACTAACTAATTGTAAACAATAAAATAAAAATAAATGTAAACAATACTATCTATATATATATATATATATATATATATATATATATATATATATATATATATATATATATATATATATATATATATATATATATATATATATATATATATATATATATATATATATATATATATATATATATATATATTAAAAAGAGGAAAAACCAAGAATAAAAGCATATGGGACTCGAATAACCCATGAGATGTCTTGCCATTCACATCAACCCTCTGAACCCTGTTGGCTAAATATTAGTATAGTAAATATTAGTAAAGATTAAGTGCACGCCCACTTATGCCGTAATGGTGTAGCTTCAAGACTAATGTAAAATACTGCTTGCAATAAAATGCCTTGAACAGGTCACAGAATATGACTACAGCATCCCACGATTCCAGCCTCCCAAGCCTCATAGATAGTTATTATTATGTAGAGAAAATATTTATTTTGTGTAGAGAAAATATTAAAAATATTTTCTCTAGCTATTCCAATCTAAGTAGAGCAACCTTTAGTAAAGCCATACAGTTTCTCATGCATAAGATTATGTATATTAAAACACAGTAATATTTACACACACACACACACACACACTCACACATGCAAACATACGTATATACATAAACACACACTCATCCATCATATTACACACTTCACACGTCATATTTGTATATCATTATAACTTAATCGAATAGTAATTGTCAAGGAGTTTTAGTTCTCATGATGTATATGGGAGGAAAGACCTTTTGACCTGGAATTCGAATTTTAGTTCAGGTGTCAGTCGCCTTTCCAATTAACATGTTGCCGTACTAGAATATCATCAACTTTTGTAATTTACACTAATGATAACCAAATAAATAAATATTTTTTGCGGATACAAAAATATAATATTATGAATGTAAGAAAAAGGTTAAAGAATGGCTGGCACCACTAGGTTATGAGGAAACTGAAGCGCTTCTTCAGCATTTTAAATAGTCTTAATTATACATATCCACAATTACTCTATAATACACATACCTAGACATGATTTGTTTTGTTAAGAACAGTAAATAAGATAAACTAGAATAAATAAATAGTATATTAAATTGTACAAAAAAAAAAGAATTTAATAATCTATATATATATATATATATATATATATATATATATATATATATATATATATATATATATATATATATATATATATATATATATATATATATATATATATATATATATATATATATATATATATATATATATATATTATATATATATATATAATAAGATTAAGGTTTCTGTTATTTTTATGGTAATGGAAGAGCGGAGTCTCCTGGTACAGGCAATATCATGCTTAAAAGGAGGCTCCAATCACTAGTGGGTTGTAAGAAACTTGTTTAAATAAATGATTAATTATTATTATTATAATTATTATTATTATAATATAAAGATGCATCATCACAATATCAAAACACTATCCGGAATCTATTTCAATATAAAACGCTTACAAAGTATTCACAGCTTAAATGTACAGAGTATAAATTCTTTTTCTATTTTATTAATCTTTTTCAATGTGTGTAATGTAAATGTAAGTGTAGTGTAAGTAGTGTTAAGATAATCCGCCCTCCGTTTTCCGGCTTAGTTCAAGTGTTTGGGCATTGAACGGCGGAAATTAAAGAGCGCGCCTGTGCGAGAGAATAATAAAATTCATTGCGAAAGCATTTGCATTCAAGCGAGTATCGAACCTATAACTACTACAAGAGCAAGGATAAGCAAAAATACCACTCTGGTACTTTTTCTGCATAACTATAAAAAAACAAAAACTAACAAAAACTCAAAATAACACTGCTGCACAATACTCGTTAAAATATCGTAAATAGTATATATATATATATATATATATATATATATATATATATATATACATATATATATATATATATATATATATATATATATATATATATATATATATATATATATATATATATATATAAATATATAAATAAATTTGTTAGCTTTTTTTTATGTGTATTTAATAGTAACAAAGGTCTCAATATAATTGAGCAAACAATATTTATTCTTTTATGAATATACAAATATTACAACGGTTTACGACTACTACTTTCTATCTTATATAAAATATAAATCTAAATTTGTCGATATGTCTTGATCAAATCAATACATCAATTATGTATATATTATGTATGATCTACCATACTGGACAGTTAAATTAAGATCTTCCACATTTATAAAGTCAGTTAAGAATAAAACTTATTGATGTTAATTTTACAATGAATCGACACTTCTAATATTAGTTACATACATTTTGTATTTTGTTTATTTATTAATATTTACATAATATACAAGTTAATGTGGGCAAATACTTATAATTTGAATTGCCCAATAGGACACAACTAGCATTCTAGAACATTACTATAATATGTACAGATTTTTTCTCTAACTCTTAATAATTAAGGATTTGTATCTCTTCATCATCAGCTTGACAACGTCATCAGTCTATATTCCTATGTAATGTGACCTTCCCAATTTCCCTGGGATTCCATCATCAGATCCTGATTTGATGGCAAAGGGGCAACGCCAAACACCCACAACGCCAACAAACGCCAACAACCAAGAATTTGAAATCGGTTCACGCTCGGAACTCCATAACTAAAGAACTTAACTGAATTTAAATCAGTTTACAAATAATGAAGAAATTGCAAGACAGAATTGCACCAATAAATATAGGCATCGATCATAGAATCTCCTCCTTTTTGGTACTGTTTGAAGAATTATAACACCAGAGTTTGATATGCTATTAATTTGTATACAAAACCCTAGCTGGACATCATTATATCCAGCTCATGAATCACGCACAACAACTTTTACTAAAAAGCCATTTTCTTATATCTTATACTTTTGCTGATCTATTGTAGTCAATATATAAGGTGTTCAAGTTCATCCAATAAGGTGTTCAAGATCCTTGATTTTTATATATTATTTTTTATAATTCAGCTGGATTGCTTTGGTACTGCAACAGTTGTGCCAGTTTTCAAAATAAATTACAGCCTAGATTCTGCACAGACCTGAGACAGCTGTATCATAAAAAAAAAACATTTAAATCTGTCCAGCAGACCCAAAGATATTACGTGTACGAGCAGATAAACAGAATGATATTTTTTTATAAATTTCATATTCTATTGGTATATTAACACTGCAATGCTTAATTTTTTACGTAAAAATAAACAATTTTTATACTATTTTATTATAGTATAAATAGAAAACGTGGGGTGGATTTTGTCAATACTTACAAATAATTTATTGACAGATATGAGTGAAAGTATCATCATTTTGATATCTAAAAAAACGCCCTACGCTTTTCTTAAGAATAAAATACTATTTTTTCTTATTTAGACTTTTTCATTATCTAAATAAGAAAATAAAAATTTGAATTTAACAAATTAATATTTTATTTAGCGTTCACGTCGGGTATGAGATGTAACGCGCATTCACCTACACACGTATGTACGTACGTATAATTTCAGATGAAATTCTAACAAAGCTTGGGGTAGAGCTTAAACAACAAGTTATAATTACTACTTCAGTTACAATATTACGCCTTTTATTATACTTGCTCGTAAACTTTAATGTCTTTGATATAATATTTAGGTCTCTTTATACACTTCAACATATGAATAAAGTATGTTTTATAATTAATATATTTTTGTTTGATTAAAAGGCCAAAAATGATATTCAATAGACTTTTATTTCGTAGTTGGCATGCACGTTATCAGTTATAATTTATTTTTTCTAAGTGGCCTGTAACTAATTCCTGCTTTTTAAATTAATTATTTGTTAAATCGTAAGAGTTTGATAAATTACAATCAAGAATTATCTTGATTTTTCTGCATATCCATGGATGGAGCTATTCAAAACGAGAGGTATATATAGAATAGATACATATATGTAATAACAAATAACATTACTTTATATATATATATATATATATATATATATATATATATATATATATATATATATATATATATATATATATATATATATATATATATATATATATATATATATATATATATATATATATATATGTATATATATATTATATAGGCTTACAGAAGAAAAACGAAGAATTACTAGTACATAGTAATCGTATATTTTTTATTAATATGTATGAATGTTTGGTAAATGTCACAATTATGTTAATGTAACTTATTTTATTAAGAGATTAATAACGCTTTTCTCATATAACAGGCTAGATAGAGATAACCTCTTGACACAAGTCCAGACTCTCCATTCTCTACTTTCCGTCCGAATGTGAATCAAATACGCTTTTTTTAAACAATTTAAGCATTATCGTTTCAACGAGGAGCCATCAAACTCACCACTATCGATCGGTATTTCCTATTTTTATAGTAATATTGTATTTCACAGAGCTTCCTATCATTACTCTTCTGACATATGACAATAATTGATGTTTCCGAGTGTAAAAAAAAAATATTTTACATATAAATGATACTTTATGAACATAGCGAGTTGCGGTGTTGTTATATAGTGACGGTAAATGTGTTCATTTAAATTGATGATGTTATTTATAATAATGTATTGGAATTTTGCATAATTCAGTATTGAACAATTTAATAAAAAAAAAATATTATATATCTTTTTATTGTTTGACGTTCCCAGCAGCTTATCTACTATTTTTGGTACCACTGTTCTTTTACTTGTATATACTTTACTAGCCATTTAAAAGCACGATTACTATATATACCTATAAGCTTTTTATTTGCAAATACAAAGATGCATAGTACGTCCTTAAATAGTGTCAAAGTGTACTCTCTAATACGACATTGATGAATACAAACCAAATTACATTCATCTCACTATCCAGGCACTCTGCGAAATGTAAACCTGACGATAAATTTACACCTCAATTAGTCCAGAGTTGAAAATTCCTTTGAGAGCTTACAGCGAGCAATTGCGGTCGTCTAAAGGTAACATAAAAGTGGGAAACGTGTCAAGTACAATTAATTCCACAATTTAATTTTTACTTTTATGCCGAGTGACACTTCGCGATGTATAGAACCTTATTAGAGCACATTACTTTTCAGTTATGTTCAAATATAACGCGAAAAGGTTTTATTTCAGTTAAAATGCAGACAAAAGCAGAATTAATTAATTAATATGTAATATCCAACTTTTGGTATATAATATATACCTAGGTCTATGAAAGCTGCTATAATCATTTTCTTTCATAATTTCTTAACGTACGTGTAAACTTTAGTGTACATACAACAAACATTTAAATCTAAAAGAAAGCTAAATTTCTATTTTGATTACATGGAAAAGCAACTGAATTAATGTTTTTTTTTTCTGTCGTACACTCGGCCAATTAAGCTAAAATAACATCATTTATCCTTGCTTACGCTAAATAATAAAAACTAAATGAATTTTGTTACATGTTCGAAAGAGATTCTGTAACTTTATTTATATACTTCAGCCCCTTCGACGTCATGTCTTTGCCAGTTAAAGTGTGTTGTTAGGAAAATACAATATCTTAATTTAAAGATATATAATTTACAAATATAATTGAATTTAAAATTTTTTTAATATCAAAAAATTCACAACAATAAAAGTAATGAAAACTGAGTATATACAGTTTTTCAAGAGACATCCATTGACGAAGAATAGAGTCGATAAATCGTTAACATTTTGCTTCTTCGTGACGAAAATAAAACGTTCACGTTCAATGAATCAGAAATTGGACAATACCTGTTCTGACGGAGTCTATTAGTCTTAAGTGTTCGTCGTAGTCTATAAAAATTTCAGCTAAATAATATGTTGAAATTTGAAGAAGATATAAGAATTATATATATATATATATATATATATATATATATATATATATATATATATATATATATATATATATATATATATATATATATATATATATAATATATATATATATATATATATATATATATATATATATATATATATATATATATATATATATATATATATATATAATTCTTATATCTTCTTCAAATTTCAACATATTATTTAGCTGAAATTTTTATAGACTACGACGAACACTTAAGACTAATAGACTCCGTCAGAACAGGTATTGTCCAATTTCTGATTCATTGAACGTGAACGTTTTATTTTCGTCACGAAGAAGCAAAATGTTAACGATTTATCGACTCTATTCTTCGTCAATGGATGTCTCTTGAAAAACTGTATATACTCAGTTTTCATTACTTTTATTGTTGTGAATTTTTTGATATTAAAAAAATTTTAAATTCAATTATATTTGTAAATTATATATCTTTAAATTAAGATATTGTATTTTCATAACAAAACACTTTAACTGGCAAAGACATGACGTCGAAGGGGCTGAAGTATATAAATAAAGTTACAGAATCTCTTTCGAACATGTAACAAAATTCATTTAGTTTTTATTATTTAGCGTAAGCAAGGATAAATGATGTTATTTTAGCTTAATTGGCCGAGTGTACGACAGAAAAAAAAAAACATTAATTCAGTTGCTTTTCCATGTAATCAAAATAGAAATTTAGCTTTCTTTTAGATTTAAATGTTTGTTGTATGTACACTAAAGTTTACACGTACGTTAAGAAATTATGAAAGAAAATGATTATAGCAGCTTTCATAGACCTAGGTATATATTATATACCAAAAGTTGGATATTACATATTAATTAATTAATTCTGCTTTTGTCTGCATTTTAACTGAAATAAAACCTTTTCGCGTTATATTTGAACATAACTGAAAAGTAATGTGCTCTAATAAGGTTCTATACATCGCGAAGTGTCACTCGGCATAAAAGTAAAAATTAAATTGTGGAATTAATTGTACTTGACACGTTTCCCACTTTTATGTTACCTTTAGACGACCGCAATTGCTCGCTGTAAGCTCTCAAAGGAATTTTCAACTCTGGACTAATTGAGGTGTAAATTTATCGTCAGGTTTACATTTCGCAGAGTGCCTGGATAGTGAGATGAATGTAATTTGGTTTGTATTCATCAATGTCGTATTAGAGAGTACACTTTGACACTATTTAAGGACGTACTATGCATCTTTGTATTTGCAAATAAAAAGCTTATAGGTATATAGTAATCGTGCTTTTAAATGGCTAGTAAAGTATATACAAGTAAAAGAACAGTGGTACCAAAAATAGTAGATAAGCTGCTGGGAACGTCAAACAATAAAAAGATATATAATATTTTTTTTTTATTAAATTGTTCAATACTGAATTATGCAAAATTCCAATACATTATTATAAATAACATCATCAATTTAAATGAACACATTTACCGTCACTATATAACAACACCGCAACTCGCTATGTTCATAAAGTATCATTTATATGTAAAATATTTTTTTTTTACACTCGGAAACATCAATTATTGTCATATGTCAGAAGAGTAATGATAGGAAGCTCTGTGAAATACAATATTACTATAAAAATAGGAAATACCGATCGATAGTGGTGAGTTTGATGGCTCCTCGTTGAAACGATAATGCTTAAATTGTTTAAAAAAAGCGTATTTGATTCACATTCGGACGGAAAGTAGAGAATGGAGAGTCTGGACTTGTGTCAAGAGGTTATCTCTATCTAGCCTGTTATATGAGAAAAGCGTTATTAATCTCTTAATAAAATAAGTTACATTAACATAATTGTGACATTTACCAAACATTCATACATATTAATAAAAAATATACGATTACTATGTACTAGTAATTCTTCGTTTTTCTTCTGTAAGCCTATATAATATATATATACATATATATATATATATATATATATATATATATATATATATATATATATATATATATATAATATATATATATATATATATATATATATATAATATATATATATATATATATATATTATATATATATATATATATAGAACCTTATTAGAGCACATTACTTTTCAGTTATGTTCAAATATATCGCGAAAAGGTTTTATTTCGGTTAAAATGCAGACAAAAGCAGAATTAATTAATTAATATGTAATATCCAACTTTTGGTATATAATATATACCTAGGTCTATGAAAGCTGCTATAATCATTTTCTTTCATAATTTCTTAACGTACGTGTAAACTTTAGTGTACATACAACAAACATTTAAATCTAAAAGAAAGCTAAATTTCTATTTGATTACATGGAAAAGCAACTGAATTAATGTTTTTTTTTCTGTCGTACACTCGGCCAATTAAGCTAAAATAACATCATTTATCCTTGCTTACGCTAAATAATAAAAACTAAATGAATTTTGTTACATGTTCGAAAGAGATTCTGTAACTTTATTTATATACTTCAGCCCCTTCGACGTCATGTCTTTGCCAGTTAAAGTGTGTTGTTAGGAAAATACAATATCTTAATTTAAAGATATATAATTTACAAATATAATTGAATTTAAAATTTTTTTAATATCAAAAAATTCACAACAATAAAAGTAATGAAAACTGAGTATATACAGTTTTTCAAGAGACATCCATTGACGAAGAATAGAGTCGATAAATCGTTAACATTTTGCTTCTTCGTGACGAAAATAAAACGTTCACGTTCAATGAATCAGAAATTGGACAATACCTGTTCTGACGGAGTCTATTAGTCTTAAGTGTTCGTCGTAGTCTATAAAAATTTCAGCTAAATAATATGTTGAAATTTGAAGAAGATATAAGAATTATATATATATATATATATATATAATATATAATATATATATATTATATATATATATATATATATATATATATATATATATATATATATATATATATTTATATATATATATATATATATATATATATATATATATATATATATATATATATATATATATATATATATATATATATATATATATACATTGTTCAAACAATTCATACGTGTTCTTAAAACTATTTATATTTATATAATATTTTTTTAAACAGACGATTTGTAATACAAAATCTGTAATAAACGCATTACTTATTTACTATTTAACTAAAAATAAAAATATTCTAAAAGTAAGTCGAGCTAATGCATCCTACTCTAGTGCGCTTCATCCCGCAAGAGCAGGGTAAGGAAGGGGTCTCTGTTCTTCACTTTCCGTCACAATTTTGATATTTTTGAGTGGTGGAAATATATAAAGGCATGCAATGACATGTTAGTCAATTGTGGATGACAATTGTATGCATCGAACCCGCTACCATCGCATTTATAGTCAGATACTGTCTTATTGAGATAGCACAAATTGGAAGAGGAAATATATATATATATATATATATATATATATATATATATATATATAAATATATATATATATATTTATATATATATATATATATATATATATATATATATATATATATATATATATATATATATATATATATATATATATATATATATATATATATATATATATATATAATATATTATATATATATATATATATATACATTGTTCAAACAATTCATACGTGTTCTTAAAACTATTTATATTTATATAATATTTTTTTAAACAGACGATTTGTAATACAAAATCTGTAATAAACGCATTACTTATTTACTATTTAACTAAAAATAAAAATATTCTAAAAGTAAGTCGAGCTAATGCATCCTACTCTAGTGCGCTTCATCCCGCAAAGAGCAGGGTAAGGAAGGGGTCTCTGTTCTTCACTTTCCGTCACAATTTTGATATTTTTGAGTGGTGGAAATATATAAAGGCATGCAATGACATGTTAGTCAATTGTGGATGACAATTGTATGCATCGAACCCGCTACCATCGCATTTATAGTCAGATACTGTCTTATTGAGATAGCACAAATTGGAAGAGCTTCCTTTATTAAATATAAACAGACGTTTCTCACATCTTAATAAACTTTGAGGCATCCTTTTTTATATTTCCGAATATTTGCGAAGTGGATTTTTAATTAAATCAGTGAGGGAATGAAAACTGTTATCATATTTTCTCAAAATAAAATACACAAAGCTTTATAATAAAAGCTCGTCTCACAGCAAACAATGTACAACACAATCGATCAATTTACATCTTGTTGCTATATTTTTTATGTATTCCCTGAACAAATAGGGCCTTCATCTACCGCCTTTGTAGATATACAAATAAACAGTTTACAAACTTTATAAAATTTTACTATACTTATTATCTTGTTATAGTTTGAATTAGTTCTTATAAAACTGCATACAATAAAATCAATGCTGCAAAAATGAAAATAGTGAAAATTTTTGATACGCGCAGCGGCACAGCGTCTGACAGTAAACGTCAAACGTAAAACATTCACTCGAAGTCAACTAGACTAGAGATTCGAGTCACTACTCAACAATATGGTAGTCACAATGTATTAAAAGTGGGGAAGGGGGTGTAAACGGGTGACAAATTGGAAATATATAAAAAAAAAATTTAAAATTTGTTCCTAAATGAGAAAGTTCCTTAGCAGTTAGCTCGAGAGCCCATTGAGGGCACGAATAAAGAGGAAAGAGGTCGATGACACTATACGAGCTGGAAGAGGTATTCGGATACCGTAGCGTTGGCCGTCTGTAAGTCTGTCATTTCCAAAAGTCAGTCAGTTTTAATCACTGCATTGTGTCCGATTTTGTATAGTAAAGTATTAAAGATTACTTTTGGGTATTAAAAGGATATAGAGCGTGAAAAATAATGAGTAATAGTTATTCTCTTAGGTTCCTTGAACTTAGAACCTAATTAAGCACATTACAAATGGACTTCAATTCGATTCACGGTTCGATAATACAAAAACAATAAATTTACTTTACTTAAATTTACTTTACTTATCTAGATTAGAAGCCAGCCTTGCTGGTTAACTACTAATTTTAGTAAATTTTAGAGTAGCATGTAACCTAATATTTCGTTTTAGTAAGACAGCTTTTACCTTTAAAAGGATGCAAAGTTCTCTTTATTTGATAGCAACGACGACACTATCAATTGTATGTAGCTACGCTAGCTACATTTTAGTGATCCCTTAAGTACATTCTGTAAAGCTCGAAAGCTTTTAGCTAAAATAATGAAGTGCGACATCCACACGGATGTGACATTATAGTGTGAGTTTCAGAATTTAAAAGTTTAACAGTATTAAACATATTAAACTAGAGGATTGTAAAAGCGTGTTAACAAATATTTTGTAATTCTTTAGATTGTTAAAAATATGAGATTTCCAAAAGAAAATATTAATTTTAAATGAACTATATTGTATTAAATCAGGGAAAAGTGAATAAAATTAAAGTAATTTATATTTTCCCCTAATTGAAACAAAAGAGATAATGAATTATTTACCCTGCTATATAAGAAAAAAATATGTTTTTATTTTAAAATTTACTTAATTTTATTTAATAACATGAGTTCATATATATATATATATATATATATATATATATATATATATATATATATATATATATATATATATATATATATATATATATATATATATATATATATATATGAATTTCATTATTATGTCAAAATATTTGAATATAACGCAGGTAGCTACGACATGACTAATGGGTAAAAATTTAATCGGACTGAACAATGGTGAGAGAATGGGGGCTGAGCCATTGTGTTGATGTGAAGTGAAACTGACACATTTTGTACGGTAACGTCGCTTTGTTGTATTGTATGTTAACCTACATAACATTATCTTATGACATTTTAAAATTTGTTAATATTATTAAATAATAAAAGAAATGTAACTAATATATTATAAACGTCATCAACTGTCCGGGTTTAGTTGGAATGTAAACAGCTCCAAACTAACAACGGGATCCACTTGTAGATAACTAAAGTATGCTTCCATTTCTAAGTGGCTGGAAATACGATGACAAATATTTCATTTTTTATATTCAGTAGTTGCAGTCAAGCAAAGTTTCCAGATAATTGCGATAAGGATTTATAATCTTTTACAACTGTTATACACTAGACCTAACCTGCGGCTTGGTCGCCGTAGTCGGTTTCAAGTAACTAAGAATCATGTATTAACATGACACATACCAAGCACGAGGCAGCTCTAACCCCAGGTACTGTGGGTTACAACTTACGACGAAACAATTAACGTGCTGTAATAGCCTTTTATAGCCTTCCACAATAAACGAGCTATAGCACAAATAGAGTTTTTCAAATGTTTCTAAAGTACGCCTATCACGTTAAAATTGAATTATATTGTATACGTTATACTGTATCAAGTGGTCCTTTTTTGGGAATTTTAATTGTTCCTGCACCTATTTCATAGTTATTTCAAACAAAAAAAAAATAAAAAATTGAAATAGTTAAATATAATATTTAGCTCAAACCAGTCAACTATATCACTGAGCAGATACTGTCAGCTTTGCAAGAAAACTCCAGCTTCTTGTTAGCGATAAAGGCCGAGATAATAACCACTACATCTTGTTTATTATAACAATGAGAAACTTTTAATTTGACGACAAAACTTTATTGCTTCATCATTGCAAACTTATTCTTGGAAGCTTTTTTCTTATTTACTTATACAAAAACGGATTTCGGGTATAAAAAATGTGGTGCGAGCAGTATATCCAGATTTGTAGCAAGAGATAATATATATATATATATATATATATATATATACTATATATAATATATATATATATATATCTATATATATATATATAGATATATATAATATATATATATATATATATATATATATATATATATATAATATATATAACATAAAAACATAACATATTACGATTAAATTACTAATACAAGGTTACAAGTTTTCAAATAATTCAGTTTGTAAGTAATTTATTGCCAAGTGTGTGTACCAATCAGGCTAGACAGGGTAGGCAGAGTGAATTTAGTGTAATTAAATGTATTCACTAGCTTCTTTTACCTACATATCTAAGTAATCACGCACCGAGGATTCCCTACCAATACCAATGATTGTATGAAATTAACTATATAAATAAGTCTATAATCGTGTTCCACTAGACTTAATTTTTTTTATTTCAAAAGACCTTTTCCTGCCAATATCACAACAAAAAAGAACTAACAGAAATTGTTTCATCCATTCACGTTTGATGTGGTGATCAAGGGAAATAGAGATTAATTATTTTGAACTATTTTATAACTATATATATATATATATATATATATATATATATATATATATATATATATATATATATATATATATATATATATATATATATATATATATATATATATATATATATATATATAGTATATATATATATATATATATATAATATATATATATATTCGAAACTATTTGTTCGTTTGTCATATCTCTTGCATTACGAGAAATAAAGGTATTTTTAAATTTATATGCGTTTTTTTAAGTGAACATGTTTTTTCTACAACATGAAAAATGCCACAACTATAATTCCAACCAAAATTTATGGTGTACGTACACGCAGGTAGGTAGACATGTCAGGTGCCACAATGAAGTTTTTTAGTTCCATTAATAGCCGCCCGCCCCGGTTCGTCGCTAGGCTAGCTCTGTTTACAAAATTGTTTCTTTTATTTTGAATCCTTATATAAATGAATGATATATAAATGAATCCTTATATAAATTTGAACCATCTAAGTTAGTAAATCCTCTGTTGATATAATACATAAAAGAAATTACTTAGTATTCTATGGATGCACTGTGCGGTTACCGGGCCCATCGCGTTGTAGTAACAGAAGCTCAGAGCAGCGCTTGCGACACAAGTGTATGTTTAAATCGGCCCCTTTAAAATGCATTATCACTCACCTACTGTCCGAGCTCCTCTCAATAGCTAGCCAAATTCAAAATTATTCTACTAGTGCCGCCCTCGAAGTATGTACTAGATATGAATTGGTAACAGTTCTAGACAGGCCGAGAGAGATTCCGCTGTAATAACTCTCGCTCCTACTTCGACCGCATACAAATTAAGTCTAAACCTATACCTGGTCAGTTCGTTACTAAGTTCGAAGTACTTGTTAAGTTGAAATTATGAATTTTAGGCTTATTTGTTTCCTACGGAATTGTATAGAATTGCTTCGAGATAAAAGAAAAATATCCAGTCTGGATGACCAAAAGTTAGTTAGTATAGTTAAAACGGTTTTATGAAAAAAAAAATATTAGTTGACATACATTTAATGAAATAAAAATCGTTGAAACATTTAACATCACATAATCCACTCACAAACAACAATTTGTGAGTGGATTATGTCGGATTACTGCACTAGTAAAAAACTGTATATGAACATATCAATCTACTACTAAAGCTTTACAAAATCAAACAACGTTTTAATACACCTGCTACTGTAAAATTGACAATGAAGGTACATTAATATTTTCAATTTCAATAGGTATTTTATAGCTATCACGGTTTATATATGCTAATGTTAAATTTCAATGCAATATACGCATATGTTAGAAATGTAGATGCTAAGGCGTGTAGAGGCTAGGGCAAGTAGAGGCTGGAGGCATTATGTGCGAGGCCACGACATTGAGTTGTAAATGAAAAATGAAGAATGCTTTGACTGAGTGACTGACTGATTGGGTTCTCGTGGTCAACCCTGCTCTGTAGTAAAAGTCATGTTTATTTATTCTTATTTTTATTTACTTAGAAGTAGAAAAGTCTATATAATATATGTAATATACATATATTGAATTCTTTTTCAATTATTTATCAGCTATTTTGTGAAAGCTACATGAGGTACGTCGTATGATGCAAATATTTTCCAATTTACTTTACTATATAAATTATAAATGTATAGACCCAACGTTTATAACGTAATAGTTACGCGAAGTCAATATAATCAATTATTTTTTTTAATAAAGGCGATAACTTTAAATATATGATTTGTTTTATACAACTATCCAAACGTACATAGCTAGTTAGTAAGTTATATATATATATATATATATATATATATATATATATATATATATATATATATATATATATATATATATATATATATATCTATATATATATATATATATATATATATATATATATATATATATATATATTATATATATATATATATATATATATATATATATATATATATATATATATATATATATCTTTTAGTATATTGATATTCCAACTTATTGTAGTAAAACGATGCAGGAGTGTATTGAAGTTTGATCACAAGACGCGAGCCCTACATAAGCATTTACAGGCGAGAATACAAAAGCTAGAAATTTCTGACTTTCTTTTGTTTCATCTAGCTTCAAAGAAAACATTTTTAAAAGAAGTGTTTGTTTCGCATTCAACGGACGCGAGTATTTGTGTTCTGTTGGAGAGGATGTCGTACATTTTAATCGTACTAGGACAATTTTTTTTTGTATTTTCATTTAAAGCTCAGCTTGGTGAGGACGTAAGAA
Source organism: Dione juno (assembly GCA_037127375.1). Classification (NCBI taxonomy): domain Eukaryota; kingdom Metazoa; phylum Arthropoda; class Insecta; order Lepidoptera; family Nymphalidae; genus Dione; species Dione juno. The sequence goes on from JAXRJS010000003.1 coordinate 1,997,343, forward strand.
TATTTTGTCTTTAAACAGAATGTGCCGTTAGGCCGCTACTTTCTGGAGCTTAATATGTTCCTACTAATTTGGTTTTCTTAAGTAAGATATAAAACATTTGTATTGTATAGATTGTGTTTTAATAATTTTGGATGATATTTTGAAAATTTCTTCATAACTTCAAATTTAAAGCTTATCTATAACATCCAGTAGCGACAAAGAACAGAGTCAATGCCACACCATAGAGCTCGGTATTATCAATCCTGTACAGGACATATTATAAGTTTTAAAAAAAATTGTTATATGTTTTAAGTCTCTTTTCGGAAGCCATAGTGACTGGCATCTATCTATGTAAGTAATACGGCATTAAATACCACCAGTCAAAACACAATCTCTCGAATTATCGAAGGCAAACAACGGAGTCTCTTGATATTAAATTCACTCTGCCTACCCTGACTAGCCTGATTGGTACACACACAGAATCACACACATGAAATACATTGGGCCAATAAGTTACTAACGAACTGAATTATTTGAAAACTTGTAACCTTGTATTAGTAATTTAATCGTAATATGTCATGTTATTATATATGTTATGTATATATATATATATATATATATATATATATATATATATATATATATATATATTATATATATATACATACATATATATATATATATATATATATATATATATATATATATATATATATATATATATATATATATATATATATATATATATATATATATATATATATATATATATATATATATATATATACAAATAAGCCTAAAATTCATAATTTCAACTTAACAAGTATTTCGAACTTAGTAACGAACTGACCAGGTATAGGTTTAGACTTAATTTGTATGCGGTCGAAGTAGGAGCGAGACTTATAACAGCGGAATCTGTCTTGGCCTGTCTAGAACTGTTACCAATTCATATCTAGTACGTACTTCGAGGGCGGCACTAGTAGAATAATTTTGAATTTTGCTAGCTATTGAGAGGAGCTCGGACAGTAGGTGAGTGATAATGCATTTTAAAGGGGCCGCAAGTTGTGTCGCAAGCGCTGCTCTGAGCTTCTGTTCCTACAACGCGATGGGCCCGGTAACCGCACAGTGCATCCATAGAATACTAAGTAATTTCTTTTATATATTATATCAACAGAGGATTTACAGAGGTTGGTTCAAAGTTATATAAGGATTCAAAATAAAAGAAACAATTTTGTAAACAGAGCTAGCCTAGCGACGAACCGGGGCGGGCGGCTATTAATGGAACAAAAAAACTTCATTGTGGCACCTGACATGTCTACCTACCTGCGTGTACGTACACCATAAATTTTGGTTGGAATTATAGATGTGGCATTTTTCATGTTGTAGAAAAAACATGTTATATATATATATATATATATATATATATATATATATATATATATATATATATATATATATATATATATATATATATATATATATATATATATATATATATATATATATATATCTTCTTCTTCTTCCTGGCATTAGTCCCGGCTTTTTGCCAGGGTCTGCCTTCCGACTAAGACCAATCGGTCCATATGAGTGGCGAAGTGGTTTTTTGTGGAGCGATTGCCATCTGACCTCCAAACCCATTACTGGGAGAAACCAGGAAAGGAAAGGGAATAAGAGGCAGAGAGACTTGGAATATAGGGGAGGGACACCACTTACATGGATTGGATCGGGTTATGAAAGTGGTGGCTCGAGGTCCCGGGGTCGCGTACCCGTATGCCGGAAACCAAATATCGGACAGATAATTGGCTAGACACCCTCTGAGTATATAGTTGTAAAATAGTTCAAAATAATTAATCTCTATTTCCCTTGATCACCACATCAAACGTGAATGGATGAAACAATTCTGTTAGTTATTTTTTGTTGTGATATTGGCAGGAAAAGGTTCTTTTGAAATAAAAAAAAATTAAGTCTAGTGGAACACGATTATAGACTTATTTATATAGTTAATTTCATACAATCATGGTATTGGTAGGGAATCCTCGGTGCGTGATTACTTAGATATGTAGGTAAAAGAAAGCTAGTGAAATACATTTAATTACACGCTACCAAAACTTTTTGTTTATCTTTCTGTCTTTCCGTTTGTGTTAACTAATTACTGGATCGACTGAAATGATTTTTATGGCACTCTAACCAGAATATAGAGCAAGTTATGCCTTTCTATTCCGGATTTTTTGCAGAGGCTGCATAAGACGATCTGGTCGAAATATTGAGTACTATAGTACAGGCAAATATGAAATGTTATAAGACTCGTCTCAAATATTAAATAATATGAAAATTGTTTTTATTTTATCCATTATAAAACGATCTTATAAGAGTGAATCTCTTATGAAGATAATATGTGCAGGATCGACACATATGGTGGCTCAAAGAGAGCTTTGGTCAAAGTAATAATATTATTACACTGTTATTATGTACATATGTGCGTCAGATTAAACTTAAAATATATAATGTTTCGGTTTCAAAATTTTAGAATCCTTTATCACGCATATGTATTTCCATATAGGTGAAATACCATTTATCGGTGTTGGATATTGACAGAATATTCCACCATCAACTTGACTTTGACAGCGAGCGTCCGGTGCAAAATGGAATTCGATCTAAATTTATACGATGATTTTGTAGTGAATTATTTAGATTATATATATATATATATATATATATATATATATATATTATATATATATATATATATATATATATATATATTATATATATATATATATATATATATATATTTAACGATTATAGCATAGTAAAGTATTGAAATTATTTAAGCAATCTTAATGATATCGTTAGAACTAACAAAAATTGAACATTACTGTAAATTCAACCAGCCAAGCTTAATTTAAGCTTTAATATTAAAATGGCCTAACATTATTTCTTTATATTTTCCTGTCAACTTGTACTCGGAAGTTAATTTTGTTCCTATTTAGCATTAAATATATTATCTGTAAGTATTTGTTACACTATATATGTACGAGTATGTACTAATTATAACTATAGGCACTTGGTCTTTTTGTTCCCTGGGTACCTGGGATTTTATGATAATTGTTACCCGATTTTCATTTAACGATTCCCCACAGCTTTCATTAAGGACACTTATTAATATTATTTCCAAATACTTGATTTTTTGTATCGAAATATCAATAAAAAAATTTCATCACGCTGCAAAACTTTTGTTAAGGCGCCATTTATTTATCTCGCATAGTTTAGCTGAAGTTGTAGTTGTTCATAAAGTGTTAGATTTCTTGTCGCGCTTTACAACTTTTACCAAATAGCCCTTTTTTATACTTTGGCTGGTCTTTTATGATTCCACATTATATAACACATATAAAATAAATTATATTAACACAACACTTTTAGTTCATCTCTGTGGTATAACCACAAAATCGGAAATATAAAAAAATATTCTTTTACATACTAAATGGATAACATGTGTTCTTATAGCATACAATATATACGTATAGCCAGCCGATAGCTTCAGGCACTTGGCTCAAGCGTACTCCATTTTTATTTAGAATGGCAGACGTAGACGTTGTGTGTACTTCATTAAATTTATTTAGTTCTTGTTATTGGAAAAAGAATAAAACGCAATTGGATATCCAATTTATATGATCTTGTGCTAGTTATATTATTGTATTAATATGATATGGAAAGCTTTATTCTGCAGGATATAGAAAGTTGACTATATGTCAATCAAAATATGGTAAAATATGACATATATAGTAAAGTAAAAGAGAGCATCGGGTCACAATGAAATGGGAAGAATGGAGATGAGAAGCGAAGAATGGAGTGTCTTGACATTAAGCCACAAAACGTTTTTACATTATGTAACAAAATGTCTTTAGTATAAGCGCTCTCTGGTTACAAAGCAAAACACGAAACGTGTGTAAATAAAAAATATTAGTCAAGTGTGAGTAATACTCGCTCACCGAGGATTCTGTACCTATTCCATGATTATAGGAATTTTGCTTAATTATAAATATTGCTAATAGAAACTTGTAAGCTTAAATTTGCGGTAGAATCCAATCATTTTATGGTTTCTTTCTGTGTTAACATATCAATTATAAGATTGTTTGATTGATTATTATTTCGAAATTTCCCCTTTATCTAAGTCTTGGTCAATGAAGTACAACTAGTAAGAGTCGACAAACTTAAATTTACGTTAGTATACACTAATTTTGTGTGACATAAACTACAGTATACGTTTCAAATTGTTTTTACTAGGATATATCTATAAATTTCCAATTTTCGGATTTTGTTTGTAGATACTAGAAGTTCTAATTTTAAAATATCAACGGAAAGTACCCTGCAAGTTTTTATAACGCGATGACTTTCATGAAAAATGCAAAAAAATATAAACATAAGCGCTCATATCTTTTGATTGCGTTGACTTAGAAATTCGATTTTGTTCTGAGCTTCAAGAGGTTATCGACTTTGATATTTGATATCAATTTCAGCTCTAGGTGATTTCGAGTAAATGCTCTTGACAGGTGGACAGACAGACGGACGGACGGACAACAAAGTAATCCTATAAATGTTCCGTACTTATTTTCATTTTAAGGTACTGAACCCTAAAAGTATTAAAGGTCATATTTACTTAAAATTTCATGTACATCATTATATGGAAGCTAAAATAATATGAACTATGGACCACTAAAGGAAACCATACCACGAAACTCTATAATCCATTTAACGAATGGTCAATGCAGCAGATGGCATACCGTATAAATTACTAATTGACAAAATATTACAGTATTAAGTGTATTTAATTTACGAACGTGGCTCAGTACTCACATAACAGTGAATTCGAGTCCAGCTTTACGAATAATTTGTATAAATAACAAGAGATATCTATTCTTTTAGTTCACTTGTAAATAATATTAAAGTGCCTTCTTATAATTTCAAAATAATTGTCTTTTTTTCAAGTGTTTACTAAAATACAAATACTTTTACTATCTATCTGTCTATCTGTGTGTCCGGGTTAACCTTCGAAAACTCATTGGAAAATAAAGGAGGTTGTGGAGCAACTTAGTCCCACGGTACTATTTAGCTCCGGATTACTGCTTGATTGAGATTTACCGCACTATTGTAAAATTTTGCATATAAAATAATGATTTTAATTTAAAAAAATGTGTATACATATATTTTTCATTATCTCTCACAGATAAAGTTTTTCGAAAGGAAAAATCATATATATAATAAATGCACATCGTTTTATATTTAAGTAAATTCGTTGTCACCGATTATTATTAAATTCAAACATATTTTCAGCTTGTACAAATAAATTCAGCAATCAAATTGAATATTGATCGGAAAATCCTATTATATACTTAGACTATATAAAACAATCCAAAAATGTCAACATATCAGAAACTAAGGATGGTGGGTGTTCAATCTCCACTTGATTCAAAGTGTTACTCAAAATGTATCATGCGACTCGTTTGTGGCTTCGCCCGCTTGACCTCGGATTTAGTCTAATATAATATGCATATATCGTACGTATATAAAAGTAGTTCCCTTTCATATCAATTCGTGTGTATAAGAAGGAATGGAAGCTGTATAGGTGTACAAAATGCAAAATTTTATGTATATCTAAATGCAAAAATTTGCGTAGATTTTATATGAAACATTTTATATGGGCGGGAGGTACGCGCGGTTGAAGTGGTATTTGCCTCGTAAAACCTGATCCCGCAGGAATTCCAGGATAAAAGTAACCTATATGTTACTCCACAACCTTTTCTATTTCGGTGCAACTGTTCCAAAGATTAGCCCGTACAAACAGAAAGACGGACAGACAGACAAAAATTATAAAAATGTATTATTTTGTTTAAGAATTTATGTAAATAACTATATATATTTAAAAACATAATTATTTTGAAATTATAAAAATACATAAATTTTATTTATATACTTATAAAAGCTTTTACATAGTTAACAGTATGTTCTTTCTGCATTTCAAGAACGTACTGTTAACTATGTAAAAGCTTTTATAAGTATATAAATAAAATTTATTTATTTTTATAATTTCCTGAGCCTTTCTTTCTTTCAATAGTTGACTATATCAATAATTATGCAATTATAAGGCAATTATAAGTAAATGTAATCATCGTCCTTAAGTAATACGTCTACGCTTAACTAACAAGTTCATTATCGTTTAAAATAGATACATAGTAATGTGTGGTTGAACCATTCTTTCAAGTTTTTAAATGAATATTATATTAGGACCAATAATGTAATGAGTAAGAACCAATTTCACAAAATTAAAGAGACAAGTTGATCAGTTCTCCACCTTTTAGCAATTAGATAGAAAATCAAACACTACATTTTACTAAGCCGGCCTAAAATCTTTCTACTTCGTCTTTTCCGATTCTACAAAAGCTCTTAATATAAAATCTAAATCCATCCATAAATTAGTGCTTAGATTTTCAAAGCTGTTAACAAAGTTGAGCCTCAATAAAAGCCACGACATACATATCTTATAAAAATAAAAAAGTGACATAGAAAGTAAAGTAATTTGCTCGGAGACCAAACCTCAGATGTCTTAGCCGAGTCCAACAGGACCTAAGATCTCTGGTCGTGGTAAATTGGAAGAGGAGGCTAGAATTCGGACATTGTGGAAAGATTTCTGAAGCACCTATGATGATGGTGATTATAAATATAGGAATTATATTTGTATGCTTGAATATATTTTATTTTATACATCAAGCAAAATAGGGGGTCAAAGATAGAAGGCTTGCTCGTAACGATAGCTTAAATGCTGAAAAAAAAAGAAGAAAGCATGGTAAAATAACTGTAAACACGATGGTTGTGGATTCAATTAACACTCGAGAAGAATGAATTATTTTAATTTTCCTCGCTTTAGTAACAAAACAAAGCGCAGTATTGAGTTCCGCTACTCAGAAGTAGGGAACGGGGAACCTAGTGTTAAGACATAAGACCCTTCTTTTCCTTTGTTCCCTCTGGACATTGGACCATTTGATGAATATAGCGTGAAAAGTCATTTTTTTTAATCGAAAGGTAAATGATAATTTTACAATATCAAATATATATTAAAGCTACAACAAAATTATTTCAATTACTATGAAAATTGTGACAAAACAAACTTTAGAGCTAATTATATAATTTATTTTCCAAAAGCAATATATATTTTAAGCAACGTGGACATTCTACATCTAAAAAGGATAGTTCTAGCCTAGGCTCTATATGAATGGATTATAGACTAGAGTAATGTATTTCAGAATTCTCTATTAACCCCACAACATACAGATGTTTCATGAAAATGAACAAATACATAAAAAATATAAAATAATTTCTCATTGAACACTAACGAAGATTGACGGAGACATGGCGACATTAGAAATGTTGTTGAATAATTTATGTATACAGTAAATTATGTTACATAATATAAAATGGAGCTTCCAGAGAATAATATAAAAATCAATTTTTCTTTATAACATCACAAATAAAATAGTGATTCTCTGACATATAAGCTCGTAGTTCATTATTTAAAGTTTTTTACTATCTGTGGTCAATATAAAACATTTAGGATATGTGCTAACAAAGTTAAATTCTAGAAAGGCTTCGGCGAGAACAATTAAACTATAGTCGAGTTGGAAAATAAATACGATCAGGCTAATGTTAAAAGTAAAATTTTTTGTTCAAATAAATACAAGGTAAAGAGTTATTTTGGAGCTCAATTTATTGAAGCTTTTCAATATTAACACAAAAAAAATATGAAGCTTCCTTAAATGTTTTAGTGATAATATCATAAACCAATTTCATAAAGAACTTGTTGGCGTGGAGTTTATGTTATTTGTCATACAATTCTCATTTTCCATCCATTCTTATCAAGAGTCTTAGAATAAAATCTTATATCTCTTAAAATTTATTATGTACTTAGGTCATGTCGTAAATATTTACATATATTCCATGTTATAGAGAAGCTGATTTCTTATTATTCCAAATTGACTGGATCGAGGTTCCAGTCCCAGTTATTCATCTGGTTTATCACATAAGTACAGTACATCTTTAAAGTAACATTTGTACTGACATATGTATATTAATCTAAAATGTATGAACATATGTACAAGTAATTGTATTCTGTTTGTGGCTGATCTAATTGTGTTGCATGGATCAATTGTTCCGGATCTTTAATTTATTTATAGCTTGTGCTAAGTGAACATCCTTGGCCTTTTAGTTGTGTGTAGAGAAAGTCAAGTTTTCTTTGTGTTACCATAAATTAATGCAAATAAAGATTGTACTATAGTACAATTAATAAATACATTACATTAATATATACATATATATATATATATATATATATATATATATATATATATATATATATATATATATATATATATATATATATATATATATATATAGATTGAATTCACAAACACAGTGTTTACAGTAATACGTCATCAATTTAAAAAAAAAGCAATAGTGGTGAAGAGAAAATACATCCATTTTGTTTTTATTGTTTTATTTATTTTTATGAATTGTTAAATAAAAAATATTTTTAAGAGCTTAATATACATTTAGCTATAGCTAGGTATAGTTAGGTCCTAATCCTATCATAAGTTTCTAAAATCTATAAAGATTATAATTAACTTCTTAAACATAAATCAAACTTCTTCTAAACTTAATTCAAATTTGCAGGATATCTTACAATGACACACAATTTGAACTTTACCATTTTAGGGTTGTATTTTACAAAAAAAGTAAAAAGTTTATTAATCTTCATTTCAATTACCAAAAAGATGGAATGTAATTTAGATTTATGTTCTAAAAAAAATTTCCAATTATATTAACTCTGTTAGAGAATAATTTTTTCAAAACCCATTGTTATATGACAATTCGTATATACCTCCGTACACTACCTCCCTGCCAAATTGATTGATGATTTTTCAATTTCATATAATATTAGTAAGAAAGGAAGTGTAGAAGTTCAAATTATATCTATCTGTAAGTATATATAGAATTTCTTAAAGGTAACAGCGTTGCCAAAGTTAAATATAGCAAGAATTTTCAAGCAACAGCTTACTTATGTGAATTAATTGTATTTAGTGATTCATTCAGATAAGAGAGCTTAAATTTAGTTTAACTAAATTAAAATATTAATTTAAAAAGAAAAATTGTGATATTAGTTTCTTTATTTAAATACACCGACAGATTATTAATTTACGTGCCTCTCTTCTCTACACTATAAAGAGGCAATGAATTGTAATGAATGTTTCTATTTGTAATGAATAGGATCAAAAACTCCAATACCGATTTCAATTTTGTTTGTTTGTTTGTTTGTATTGGTTTGAGAAAATTATTATAAAAATACCGCTAATTGTACTTAAAGTGATGAAAATTATAATAGCTATCGATATTGTAGTAAAAAATATGATACACGTACATTAAGAACTTACAGAAAAAGCAGAATTAATTCAATGAGACCGTTCTATCTTGTACTTACTTATTTTATTTCACCGTTCATTAAGCCATATATCTACACAAACAAACATACATATAAAGACTACTGTACTAGTAATCAGTGCTAGTTTCATCGAGGGAGAGGAACATCTAATGGGATTTGATGTGGTACACAATACGTGCCTATTTTCGATCCTTTTGTTATTTAAGATTTACTGCCTTTGCTCGAACCATGTTGTATGTTATTATGTTACGGCTTAGTGATTTTCTAGTTTCCTTAATATGTAATATTAACGGTGATTTCCTGGAGATTTGTCTGCATTATTACTGCTTTGGCGATTGCCAAAATTGGTTTCATACTTTAGTACAGTTTTGACCAAACTTATAATTTGCCACATACATTTTTTTACCAACATCAAGAGTAGGATATATTGAAAATATATAGTGTTAAGACTTCATTGTCCACTTTTCGCCCAATATTAGAGATATGACGTGTTTAATGGCGCGACGATTTGAAACCCGTATCGCCGAGTGGACGTCGAATTCACGATTATCACGTCTACAGTCTAATATACAGTATATAATATACAGTATACAGTCTAATATATTGTGAGATTTTCTTTTACTATACATATAAATATATATGGAAATTGAATATTCCCAGCAACAGCTATTAAACAACGGCTAATTGCTTAACCACTAACCAGCATTTCAAAAACGCATACAATTTAAATATAACAGTAAATTAAAACTATTTTCATAATACACTTTTATTTATTGTGCTTGTAGCGAAATAAATAAAACACAAACATTTTTATTAAGTTACCAACATCCAGGATTTTATTAATCGCAGCATGCCAATTACAATAATACCAACATAAATATTCAACTGCTATTATTATTTCTCATAAAAAGATATGAAATAATTATTACGCTCCATGCTAACGTTTTTAACGACGAAATTAAGATGTAATTTTCGAATTTTACCGTTTATTATGCGTAAATCGTAGATAAGCATTCTGTAGCAAAATGTTTTGTGAAATTTCCGCCGCGCCCCGGATCACCGCCGGGCGGGACGACTAAATTAATCGCGATATCTACGTTCTGTGCCAGGATCAGTAAAGGCAGACGATTTTTAATCATTCAAATATTTTTTACAAGGAACACAAATAGAGGCCTAAAATTACGATAACTTCGAAAATATTGTAATATTTAAACTTTTTGAGAAAAATATTAATGTTATTATGATTTAAAGCTTATTTGTTAAGATGTCTGTGGGAGATTGAAGTGAGTTAAAATGGGAGCTTAGGTACCCAATGCCACTGTCCACTAAAATTGAGATAGGCGATCCCATCGTCGAAAAAAATTTAACTTACTATGAGGTATAATCTAAAATTCAATATTTCTCACATTAATATAATATCAAAATTCATTCACTATTAAAATATCATATTCTTAACGATGCAAGAGCACGAAGGGGACACAATTACAAAAATCAACACTTGTGGCTCAATTTGAAGCGAGTCAACTGAGCGCCGCGCATTGTACAATGTCACGTACCAGCAGGATGCACGGATCAATGAAGCTTAAAACAAACCAGTTAAGTGAAATACGTAAATATTTTATTTATATATTAATTTGTTGCAAATAAGTATGAAGTTATTTTGTAAATGAACACTTTTTATTAAGTATATTCATTTTAATTTATATGTTACCTACAGACAAAACCATTACTCTATTAAAACTTTTTATATATTAAAACCTTTTTTTTTACACGATAGCATGATGTACTAGGGTGTTTCTAAGTTCATGTAATGGAGTATAATATAGGATAAGTAGTGAGAATAAAATTGCAAAATATCTTTCTACATTTTATACATTAGAAAATATATATTTCGGAAAATAAACTGATAATGAATATTTGAGAAGAAATAATAATCACTGTCTATTAGCCATGCTTAGCCAAGATAGCAGCGTGTGGCCCAAAATATCGAGCCAACCTTGCAACATAGCACCGCTCGCTTGCACGGGCGTGCAAAAGCAGGATAATTCCGGTCAAATTCCCCCTAAAACTCTTCTTTGCCACTGCATTGAGTCATTTTTTGACTCAGTGACATAGCTATGGATCCAAGTTTTATTTATAGTAAAAATCGGTAGTCTGTCCTTGTCTTTACTACAGACGTCACAAACGCCCGAGAACACTCTAGAGTCGGTGTTAGCATTTCCGGCACCATAAACATGGAAAATTTTGTAAAAATTCTTGTATACAATACTCCGATCATCTCTGCAAAGAATTTTTTTTTTAGTTTTTCTTAACTTTTTCACTTTTTCAATAACTTTAGGAGTAGTCATTTCAAGCGACCTGCCGAAGCGTAGTTCGTCTGTCAGCTCTATTTTGTGAATTTAAAATTATCCCCTCGTACATAAATACACTGAAATCACATGCTGCATATATACTACTATCTTATAAAAAGAACAAACATAACAGCTTCTCACTCACGATGTATCTCGCATAGCAGAATAGAAAGAGGGAAGGTGCGACCACTTTCCAATCAATTTGCGAAACATTATATTTTAAAAGGCTAAAGTAATTCGTAATTTCGTGCTTTGTCTACCAGAGTGAGGAATTGGAATTCATTTACTCAAGTAGGTCGCGATCGATCATTGCGTTTGTAGGTACTCTTTATCCACCTCTTTACGACTGCTTCAACGATTTTACAATGGTCCCTTAATGATGAGCTACCGCAAGTCACATAATGTTGCACAGTCCAAGGTCCCATATATTACGGGAGACACCCTTGCGACCTCGTGGAATTATGGATGGTAGTGAAGGTGGAATGTGACCTAACCAAGGTCCGAGCTCTTGAGCTTAGTCTTCCACAATACCCGGAGTCGCTGTTGAAGCCACTACAACAGCAAATATAAAAAAAATATAAAAATAAAAGTATAATATGTCAAATTATTACTGCATAATATCTACTTTAAAATAAATTTCTTACGAAGCCATTACAATGTTATAAGTTACTACTTTATTTAAAATGCAGGCGCTTTTCTTGGGTCACGTAAAATAATATATTGTGACTTTAGTTTTAAAATTGTTTGCTCAGCCTTCCTTTGTGACTCTGCCAAGAGAAACGGATATTCGAAACCGGAATTTAAAACTGAACAAAGAGTTAGTCTTCTAATTTATTAAAATGTCTGATTTTAAATTTTATCCGTATAAAATCACATAAAGGTTTTTCTAAGATTGGTGTCGATTTATTTTTTCTATTCATTTATATTTATATATATATTTTTTTTATTTTTAGCATCATGGATAAAATAAAGGATAGTGTAAAGACACTAGCGGAATGTCGTAATTTGTCTTACTACAGTGAGAAAATGAAAATAATTTATTTCACCAAGTAGAGATTGAACTTAGAACGATCACATTTTCAGTCAAATATAGGGTCACTGGACCATGATTGTCGTGAAAACCTTTTCATTAGTACTAAAGTTTTGATTAAAAGAGGCTATTTTTTAAATTTTATTTTTAGGTGATACAAAACAGCTGTTTCATATTCATTTTCACATTTATGATCCACTGTAAAACCGTATGTCTGCTTATGATCAACACATAAAAAATAGCGTGTTTTAAGTCCAATAATCCAAGCATCTGATGAATATTTGCCAAACTTAAACAAAAATAGTTACAAAAACTTAAACTTAAAAAAAATAGTTTTGAGTTTCAAAAGATATACCAATATTGACTTGTTGGCTCACAGCCAACTTTAACGGTGAGAATTTGACTACAAAGAAAGTTGAAACTAACCGACCATAAGACAATATAACCTTGTCTTAAAGGAAAAATATTTGAGACAACTTTTATTTATTAGCAAGAAGAGTGTCTCAGTTAAGATGAAATGTTAATTGATCTTGTACAATTATGTTAAAATCATGAAACATTTTTAAGTAATTCAAGTGTATATTTTACCTAAATATATGCTTATTACATTTTACCTAAATATATTCTATTTTACCTTAATATGAGCATATTCTATATATAATCACATTACATTTAAATTTATGATGTATCCCGCCTAGGGTAGATATTAGGACATAATATGAAAACACTCTGTTTACCGCTTTTCGCTCGATTTTATAGATAATGTGCGTTGCTCTATCTATCTCTTTCCAAAGAGAAGCGTATTTAGTTTACTCCCCCGAGTGGGAATCGAACTCACGACTCACTGTGTATATTGCCGTTTGTTACTTAAGTTTATAAAATTTTGTTATTGATAAAAAAATGGGCCATAAGCTCCAAGAGAAAGGTATTGCTTACAATGAATAGCATTATAAAATTAAATATATTTGTACTTTATATACTCTGTAATGTCCAATATAGATTTTTACATTATACTTATTTTAACTTTCTGTACTTTAATAAGTTTTTATTTCCTTTGCTTCCTTTAGTAGTTCTTGCCCGCTCAGGTTAGGTGGAGAACCATAGCTTTCATGTTTCATGTCTTGTCTTCAATTTGTCTAAAAATTCATTATTCTTAGCCAAAGATAATCACAAAATAAATAATAAATGGTGTTAATTTTGTTTTTTGAATAAATAAGTTAAATTTAATTTACATTTAATAGATTTATATCCATATTTGTGCAAAAGTTCATAATAGCATACCCAGATACGCCAGATAAGGCGTTGTGTATGTACATAGTTCGTCGGAGGCACGAAATATTTTAATAGGCCAGGCTATGCACAAAATTCTCTCGTATACACACACGTACGCTTACCTCGCCTCGTTTGTTGGAAACGTATAACGTGACAATAGAGTTTAAATTAAAATGACCTCGTAAATGGGATAATATAATCTTAAATAAGGCCACTATTACAAAAATATTTTCTTTGATAGTCGAAATAATGTGTATTTTTCGAGCCGATTCACATAGCCTCAGAAAACGCTCCCTGTACAAGAGCGGAGCGGAAAATGAAAATGATACGCTCCTCCGAGTGGTGGTCGAACCCATAAACCAAAATTTGTTGCTATAAAAACTATTATTAAGTTTTTATAGCAACAAAGTTTTTATTAAACTATTATGAAGTTTAAATAGCTATTTATTTTAATATTATAATAATAATAAACAAACACGTTCTCATCTTCCACCCGTATTTAAGGATCATTTCTCTTGAATGGCGGGTGTCAACACCCGGAAAATCAGATAAAGAAAAAGTTTTTTTTTCTATATTATAGTGCTTTTTCGTTACAACCACCATACCACTCTGTTAAGTTTACATTCTTATATTCTTAAACTTACTTGGTCTTATTTTGTACTAAATAATGCAATGCCTTGACTTCCACAGTACCTGGTATCGCAAGAACACCACAGTGAACAAACGACGCCCCGATGGTCTATTCTGGGTATATTCCATCATAACATGCTGCACTCCATCTATTGAATTCTGTGTATATATTAGAGGAAGGATTTTTTCTTATTGATGAATAATACGCTAATTTATTTGAAGGTCATGTGTCCAGACCTAAATTTCAAGCAAGTCACGCAATACCTTCTCCCTCTCTCCTTCTTTTCTCTCCTCAGACAATCGGCAAAGTTTGTGATAGTATAGTTTTATATTAAATACTCTTTACCTGAGATTATAGGACAAAATATTCCTTACAAAATGTTTCTGTTCTTTTCGTATTATTCTTTTTTTTATTTAATTTGCACCGAGCCTTATTCGCTTATTCCAGTGTAATATCCTCTTTGGCCAGTGTATCAGCGATTTCACTACTTAAATTATTAAAGAGTATATGTTTCAGTGATATCCATTGTAAAATACGAACTTATTTTGCTGATATATTATTCATTAATTTTCCAATATTAAATGCTACGAGAATACATCTAGGATTAATGGTACACCGAGATATTGTTAAAAACCACTTTTATAATCAGAAAATATAACAAATTAGTACGGAAAATATAAGAAATTTTACTTTAAGTTCAAAATTTTTCATATCAAGAAACGCTGCCCCTGCCCATTACAGAGATAAATTTCAACTTCATCACATTAATGACTCCATTACACCATGTTACAGGTTGTTAGACATGATAGTTAAAGTTAGTTAAAGCTTGAATACACTTACGAGATGCATCGGCAAATTTGATAGATGTGGCTTGTTTCTGTACATCTTTCGAACGTCATTCCACGTGTGAGCGTGAGACTTTTGATCCATAAATTACTGAATTAATTAGAATTTAAATTGAATTAGATGTTTTATTTACAAATTTTTTGATTAAGATTCTTTACGGCAAATTTACTCCAGTCATATTCCGTTTAAATAGTTTACAATATTTACATACATACATACATACAGCTTATACTATATACAGTTAAACAATATATATATATATATATATATATATGTAAAACTGTATATAACTAATAATATTTAGTAGAAAATATTAAAACAACACGTTGCTTAACTAAATCTTAGTAGCACGTTCCATTCAAAATATGGATGCGCAACATTCCATTGCGCAGATAGGGCTGCCAATTTTATAAGACCCTTACTCTTTTGGATGCTGAGCTTTTCAGTATGAGTCGGAAAGGGCCATAGGGAGGCAGGAAGGCCTTTGAGGTTGGAAGTGCGTTACTTAGGACACGTGCCGGGTGAGTTAACCTGCGCACAACTCGCTGAATCAATCAACGTGAAGTCTACCCGGCAAACGTTTGAGTGCCTTTTACGCATGCGTCAGCCGTTAGGGATGAGAGAACCGCTTCTAAGAAAATAAACTTGTCATAACATAATAATGTATAAAATGTGGATTTAATCATTAATATTACATATTGCCTAATTAAAATTTAATTTCATTAATTTAATAATCTAATTTAAAAATAAAAATGCTTCATTATGCCTTCGCGAAATTGAATTAATATCAATGGCTTCATCAATTTTTGTTATTTTATATTTTCGAACACACACACACATATATATATATATATATATATATATATATATATATATATATATATATATATATATATATATATATATATATATATATATATATATATATATATATATATATATATATATAGAATTAATGTAAATATAGCATAATAAAAATAACTTTAAATCGATTTATGTGTAATTACTATCAATATACAAATATAAGCAACGTAGAAATATTTTCTGTTAATAAAGAAACAAAAGTTATGATGTAACGAACTGAATGTACATAATGATATATAATCAATTAACTGTTGTACAAAATAGGGATAATTTATCGATATTTAGGTCAGATGTCAGGGTCCTTTTCGCGGGACATCACTAGTTATTCGAGAGAGAATCCCGCCGAAAGCCACTGTTTCAGTAGGCAGTATTCGCGCGCAACCGGTGTGTGCAGCACGCTAGCCCCATGTCGCTCCCGCCAGCCAACGTTCGTAAACTCGACCCAGGCAAGTAAAAACTTATTAAATAAAATAATAATTTATTATAATAAAAAATATATTTGAATAAAAATAAATGCTTGTCGTTAAAAAATATTTATTAAAAAAAAATTAGAAAACATTCCAAATTATTTATATCGAACGCGTTTTATATAGGCTACGACGCGACGTGATAATGTAAATTGGTTAATTTTATAGTTTTTTTTTTAAACTGTGAAATTTAAGATAATGCTTAACGTGTAATTTTTTTTATTTTACATATTTAAAGAACATTTTCCTGTCATGAAAAAAATTTACAATTTTGAAAATTATATTAAATATATTTTATTAAAATCTCCTTAAATTTAATAAGTGATATAACATAAAACAACACACTTAATGGCAAAGAGTAAAATTTTAAAACATGATATGATTATATACGATGCATATATTGAGCATTCAGTACAATAGGCTATTGTTCGTGCTGTATGACCGACGTGTACGACACTTGCAAAACACAAGTGAACTCTGAAAATAATCTCGTGAATAAGCAAACGGAGATAAACAAAGTGCTACAAAACAAGTCGCGTACCAAAAAGTGTGTGACATCTCCTTATAAAATATCTTTAGAATGATTGTTTTTGCCTTAATCGTTGTAATTGCATATTAAGAATGTTATACTAGAAAGTATATTCAGGAATGATTATAATAAAACAAGTTAATTATTAAAAAAAAATAACATCACATTTTATACTGGATATAAATCAAGTTATTAAGCGAGCAAGTATTCTAAATATATTTACAATTTCACTCACATTCAGCAGAGTAATAAAAGTTCCTTGTCTTTTTCACTTAAAACTTAATTAATTTAAAATTAAATATAAATAGAAATTGATTGATCTGATTTTAATCACGAAGGTAGTGAGTTAGATTACCACTTGGGGAAATTATTTAAATTATTATTGTAATTCTTTCGTTCTAGCAACAAAATAGAGAACGGCTTTAAATTCCACTACTGTTTCAAATGTCTTAACATTAGGTTCCCTCGGACTACCCTACTATATACGGGATACAACGTGAATCAAAGTACAAATTACAAACGTTAAATATATTCCAAGTACACGTTGATGGTCTATAATAGTTATTATATATTATAACCAAATATATGTAATAGTGATATTGTTTCACAGCACTCTACTATATATATATATATATATATATATATATATATATATATATATATATATATATATATATATATATATATATATATATATATATATATATATATACTATATATATATATATAATATATATATATATATATATGTATATATATATATATATATATATATATATATATATATATATATATATATAAACAACTATTTGTTAAAAAACTAACTGATAAGAAGAGCGTTCTAGTAACGGGGATGTTTACCTAGAGTCTATTTAAAGATGATATTTTTGAAAGTAGATAGTAATGTCTGCATACTAATGTATAGATTCAAATTATTTTGCATAGCGACTGGCCAAGCCGGTATGTAATCTATTCTATTGGTTCCGTACCATATACTCTGTGAAATTGCGAAATCTATATACTCGTAGTAGCTTTAATCTGTACGGTATCTTCAAAATAGCGAACTTGTAAAAACGAAAAACTTTGGAAACGTTGGCTTTTTCGACATTTCTTGGTACAGCTCGCCGTAAGTTATGAATTTACGGGACAAGCAATTTGTAAAATAAAATTCAATTTATAAAATAAGTTCAATTTGTAAAATAAAATTCAATTTATAAAATAAGTTCAGTTTATAAAAAATAATTCAATTTATAAAATAAAATCATTTCCATTTTACAATGACTTATTGTGTCAACAGACAAAATAACTCGATAATATTTCAGCATCCAAATTTTTTTTTATTAAATATGTAGGTATTATTAAATGTTTAATATATGTATCGTTGAAGTTACTATTAAAATTTGGCTTAGCAATTTCCATGACAAAAACCGTTGAGGCCATTACAGCGTCTGATAGTCGTGGATTCGATCCCTAGTCGGGGGAGTTATTATTCTCATTTCCCGGCTTTGGAATGGCATAGCTTTGCGTTTACGTTGAACGCTGCCAATCAATAGATTTTCATTTTCGGGCGGAAGGTGGACAGACGAATGTTTTGACACGAGGCTCTATCTGCCACGCGATGTGCCTAGCAGGATGTTACCGCCGAGGCTTACCCAGAAACCTTTTGGCACCTGTAGTTCCGTTTCCGTTCGACCAGTGGCGATTGTGGACAAGCATCGTGATTTTAGTGAGTACTATCCAGTTCGAGTCCTTAGTCGGGTGGAGTAGCCGTAAAAGGTTTCCATTTCTTCATAAAAAAAAGAATATGCTTATCCTATTTCTATATTATTCTTTCACGTCCGGAATCACTAATCGCCAAAGATTATTCACATGTCCAAATTTACTCTACGGAACACAGTGAGTTGTGCTTGTCTTTACACCTGATAAGCATATAAATAAATATCTTCATGTATGGAAAAGTTTAATATATATATATATATATATATATATATATATATATATATATATATATATATATATATATATATATATATATATATATATATATATATATATATATATATATATATATATATATATATATATATATATATATATATATATATAAAGAGAGAGAGAGAGGGAGAGAGTTATATTAAAACTAAAGCCTAGCTTTGTCCAAGCAAATAATAAATTGAAAAAAAACTGAAAATATATTAAATATTATTTCCTACTCTCAACCATCGAGTGTATTTTCAATTATGTCTTATGCATCCATCCATGGAGGTACTATTTAAATGAATAGAGGTAGTGATTCCAATTAATTCGAGTACCTTTATTTACTAAAAAGGTGCTAAGAAAATTTTCATAAAATGTTTACCAATAATAATAATAATAATAATAATAATAATAATAATAATAATAATAATAATAATAATAATATACAGTAATAAAGCTAATTTCTTTAAATAATATATATATATATATATATATATATATATATATATATATATATATATATATATATATATATATATATATATATATATATATATATATATATATATATATATATATATATATATGTATATATATATATATATATATATATTATATATATTATTAAAAGAAATATTTATACAGGGCCTTTAGTATTCCATTGCATATATTCTTAGTGTATTCAAATTATACTCAATTTGGACACTACGTATATTTCTTGCTTCACTTAGTACTGATACTGTGAATACTGGTAGAGCACTTACTTGATCAAAACGAGGGGAGCAAGTTTATTATATATTCCCTGTAGTAGAAATCGATTGCACTGTTCGTTGCCCTAATCAAGTCGTCGTACGAGCAGACAGTTGGGTCAGACAAGTAAGTGTGCCATGTTTTGTGAGTTGACACCACATTCATGAATTGATTGAATCCCCATTTCACAAGTCAAATCAATATTTATATTCAACGAAATACTAAAGTTTCTATTCTATTATTATATTTCCAAGCAATCCTTTTGAAAGCTGTATTAATTGGCTTTAAGTTTTCGAAAATTAATAACGTGAAAACAAATCAATGTGAGACTATATTTAGCTTCACACTGTATCCCGCACACAGCAGGGTAGGCAGAGGAACTGAAGGTTGAAGAACCTAGTGTTATGACACTCCGCTCCCCACTTTCCGCCATTTGAGGCATTGCGTGCGAGGACGCTGTACCTCTGCACCACGACGGTCCTCCCCGCGGAACTAATTGAATCAATATGGCCTGGTAGTCAAAATATTGCCCCTATATACCCGTTCCGGTGGTCAATTTCAACTAAATACAATTTACAGCATGTCGTGTTAAATATCTTTCAGCATTTATGAAATATGAATTTTAACGGATAAGTGAAAACGTGGAAGTGTCGCAGCAAAGTTTGTAATGCCATTTTGAAAATTTAATACTACTTATAATGTTATTTATACGTAGAATATTTTAATATATATAGAATTGCTTGGTTTGTGCGTATAATTTATATATATATATATATATATATATATATATATATATATATATATATATATATATATATATATATATATATATATATATATATATATATATATATATATATATGTGTATTTAATACTTCTTCTTTCTCGTCGTCGTCTTTTCAATCTACTTGAAAAAGGTCTACTTGGCCAAGTTTTTCTACCATCATTGCGGAATTCACGTGATAATTATGATTTCCACAGTAAAAAATACGAGTATCTAAATATATTCTTAAAAAGTACAAAATAGAATGTATAGAATACGTACAATTCTGAAATATATAAATATTCATGCTTTTTTCAACGATATTTTCAAGTACTTGCCAATGCATTGATTTTATTATTCCGAATATATCGTTCTAAACTTTTAAACTTGTCTTTGTTATTTAAGACGCCAAACTTCGTGCAGTAAAACGCAAACGAATTTGAAATGAAACAAAAGAAAGTAGATACAATAAAGACTAAAACAAATAAATATAAGACGAACTTTTTAAATAAGACGTTTTTTCCAAGGAATGATAAGTATGGCGACGAGAAACTTTCGATTATAATTGTTCAGTAGAGTAAATAAATTAATTGTCCATTATTGCTTAACACCCGCATATAAATGCTCGGGTGAAGTAAACAGAGAGCAGGTGCAGTCCAACCCCGTTCACACGTCGCGCAAATGCAGGTATAAATAAATAAATAAATAAAATAAGCCTTTGTTGCTGTAACTTACATAACATGCATCATTAAATTGTAATTATATAAAGTAAGTATGTAAAATATCTCAAGTTTTGTTAGTTGTATTATTAACTATTTTTCTTTTACAGCTTGTCCTTCGACAAAGGCCTCCACTAAAGCTTTCCATTTCGTTCTTTGTTTTGAAACACTTGTCCATTGCGGGCCAGCAACTTTTTTGATATTACCTTCCCAGCGTTTATATTGTTGCCCTGTCCATCTCCATTTCAGATGTTTATAGACCGTATATATATATATTTTTAAATTTAGTTTTACTTTTTATATTTTGTAGTCTTACTTTGTCTCTTCGTTTGACTCCAAGAACGCTTCTTTCCATTCCGTGTTGACAAACTTGTAGTTGTTTAAGTTGCCGTTCAGTAAGCGCCCATGTTTGGCATCCGTACGATAAGCATGGGAGGATACAGGTGTTGTATACTTTTCTTTTCTCTTTCATGGGCATATCATTGTTTTCCATAACCTCGCTCAGGGACCAAAAACGTTTCCAGCTGTTTGATGTTCTTCTATTTATTTCTTTTTGCATTGTGTCTTCTGTGGATATTAGTTGGCCCAAATATATGTACTCATTAACATACTCTATTTGACCACCATCCATCCACCTTTATATCTTTTTTGATACAGTTTGTCATTACCTTTGTTTTTGAAGTATTCATTGATGGACCGACCTTGGCACTTTCCTTTATAGTTGCTGTAGCATGTTTTGCAAATGATCTGGATTCTCAGAAAAGATGACAATGTCGTCAGCAAAACGTAGATGGTTAAGTTTCTCACCATTTATGTTTAGTCCATATTTATCCCAGTTTAGGTTTCTAAAGACCATTTCTAGAACCGCAGAGAATAGTTTCGGCGAGATGGGATCACCTTGTCTGACACCCCTTTCAATAGGAAAATCTTCTCCTGTTCTTTCCAGTTTGACTTGTGCCGTACTTTTAGAGTAAATATTCATAAGCATATTGATGTATTTAGTCTCAACTGCCTGCATTTCTAGTGCTCTCCAGATACTGTTGTGGTCCAGTGAGTCAAAAGCTTTATTAAAATCCACAAACCCTATGTAGTAGACTTTGTTGTATTCTTTATACTTTTGAAGGACTTGTCTCAGTACATACATGCACAAATATATATATATATATATATATATATATATATATATATATATATATATATATATATATATATATGCTTGCTTATGCTATGCTTCAAATTTTGAAATTATAAGTAATTTGCGTAATATAAATATTACGCAAATAATTACGGTAATATTAAAAAAAAACTCATAATTCTAATATATATTCCACAAAAATGCATAAAAAGGTTTGACCGCCACAAACGATTTCAAAAAAAAGTTGCGCAAAAAAAAAAAAAATCTCCAAGCATTAAATTAGTATACTCTGATCCAATTTTATTAAAATTCATGTCATAATTTCCGCAAATTACCGGCGTACCCGCGGGAAGCTCTCGCCTTCCTTGGATAAATGTAGCCTCTATATGTAAGCACAACATTTTATTTATTTAGTCTCCAATACAACGTAAAACGAATATTCGCAATACAAATATTTATGGCAATCTGTACATAATACTCGTACATATATTTATTACGTGAAAGCGATCCCTTTAAGATCAAAGCTACACACCATCGGCTTCCAAAGTCGTGGTTCCTATAAAATAATCTCCCTGTGGCCTTCGTTGTCTTATTATTTTCTCCGTAATTGTTATTTTATATATTTAGTCTATTTATTCCTTTGAACCTTGACTTAATAAACTGTAAAATACTGCGCCACTCCATTTCTTATGAATAATAAATATATTGATGATAAGCCTGAATAACAGTATTTGCCACGATATCGAGAATAGTTTCAGATCCGATGCTATCAAGCACGACATATACGACATAGTACGACGAGCATATACGACATAGTACTTATTATGTTACGAGTGTATCTTATTTTAGTTTAGCTCGTGTTGATAAATGTAAAGGCTTGCTAAAGGCTGCTTTGATGCACGTCTTAGAATATGTTCAGTTTATATTATGTATGTATAGAATGGAACTGTTATGTTTTTTGCATGTGGATTTGGAAACCCATTCTGAAATATTTTAGATGTTATATTGTGTAGAACCAACTGATTGATATTTAAATTTACAAAAGTAGTAGTAAATTTACAAAAGTTATTAAGGGCATATGCTGATTGTAATTTATCATATATTAAGTAGGAGTTAACAGTAAATATTTAAAAAAAGCCTTTTTTTTATATAATCACGAACACTTTTAGCGTGTAAAATATTTGAGAATAACAGATCCTCATTTTTCTTATGAGGTATTACGATCCAATATATACAAACTTATGAACATTACAGTCTGAAAAATAAAAGTTACTTGGCTTTCTTCAATAGCAAAACAATAAGTGGCATAAAAAATATTCTTAGAACTCAAAATAAATTAGAAATTCCATTGAATCGTCAAGTTTCAAAATATGAATTCTCACTAATGAGCATTGTTGTTTCCACTGCGTCCTCCCCTAATTAATTCGCCTCTATTGGTAATCGAATGCCGCGGTAACCGTCGGTAGCTGGCTCACTGCGCCACGACGGCCTCAAAACATTCTATATTTGACCTTCATCAACCTGCGACTACTAAAACGTTACAAGGTGCCTAAACTTAATATATTTTTACAACGCATAGGAAAATAAAAGTGGAAAATTCATAAATAATTTATATATCAATTCCCTTATGTAAAAATCTGAACAAATTACACGCTTTTCTGATATATTCATATATTTTTTCTCAACAACAACTCGTTTGTGAACACGCAGATATTGTCTATACATTTCTATCACACATCGTATTTATACACACATACATAGATAGATATTAAAAAGTAACAAATATGAATTTGTGTTATTGTTTAAATTATTAGCAGCCATCGGGGCACAGTGAGACTGACTTTCTGGCCATAAACGCGATGAGTTTGGTATGACGATATACCTAATTTTTGTAGACGGAGAATAGTGTCTTGACTCTATCTGCAGCGTACTATAGTGTGAAGCCAAAAACATATACAGTAAAATTTCATACATTTTAAATGTAGAAATATAGTAATTTAATGTATAGGAACTGAATACTTCAATTCACTTGAATAATTAAATTAATCATTAATTATAATTGTAACAAGGTTTACGTCCAACCAAAGATCAACCCTCGATCCATTCCGGCCTCAGAAGCACCCCACGCGTTAATTTTTCTTAATCAATCTTGATAAATTTAAGATATTTAATAAAGTTATATAATTTAATTATTTTAAATATTTTTTTCCGAAAATATTTTAATTAAGTAAAGTAAAAAAGAATATCTCAATTACGTTTTCCTTGATAGGATTTTTTTGTTATAATAATGGTAATTCGTAATTTATTATATGCCTATATTATATATAACAAATATTACGCCCAAACCGTGTTACTAAAATGATCTCTGGTGAGATAAATTGTACTGTACTGTTGTATTGGAGTTCCCTCAATCAATAAATTGTCTTGGAAAAAGATTCACGTTAAGCTGAAAAGGAATTATTAAATTATTTGACAATTGTGTAAGTTATAAAAGTTTGTGAGGATGTTCTATTATTATAAATAGCCACACTACTCAGCTTGTCCCTGTGTGGCGATATATTGATCTGTGATTAAAAATCTGAGATGAAATATTAGAAAAAAGAAATGTGCGCTAAGAGAAAGTCATTATTATTATTACTTACTAAGTTGTTCCTTAAAATGTTGATATATTTGATGCGGTTTTAATAATATAGACACTCCATTTTTAATTAGATGAATATTTCAAAATAGTGTTGAATATCAAAATCCAACACCAAAGTTTGCATTGTCAGAGGGAAATGATAATTAGACCCCTAGAAACCGGATTACAGATAGACGTTAAATAAAATGTTATTATTAAAATCGAAATCAAATCCAAATATTATTTATTCAATTAGACCGCATTTTTGAATCGTCAATTTACATTGAAGTGTCAGTTGTGTCAGTCCTACAGGATGCTACTTCCGGCTCGGATGGCAGGTTCCGTTGAGAAGAGCCGACACCAGACTATGACAGCATGACACCGACCGATTAGCAAATATTATATATAGTTAATATTTATTAACAAAACTACCTAAATTATTAAAATATCATTAAGCTCTAAGAAATTCAACAGGTAGCACATTTGAAGGTAATTACAGTTGCTCTATTTTAACCTTTTTATTATTATTGCACATTGTTATAAGCAAATTTTGTATGAGAAATTAAAAAAAAAAACAAATCGTTACGTTGAATACGATTTATTTATGTTGATACTTCTTGTGATTTATAGTCGGGAAGTGCTTAAAAAAATTATAAGCTTTCTTTTATATCATTCTTGGTATAAAAGAAAGCTAACTTGCCCACAACGGCCGGTTTTGGTTTGATGATTTGATTTTGTTTCAGTTCACCTCTTTTTAATTATTAAATGTTATTTAATATTCATTTATTCAAAATTACAAATACTAACCCTATGGAAAAGGTTTTATATGGACAGTTCACCACTGGTACACACCATGACGCAAATGAACAGACAGACAGATAGACGCGATGAATCTATATAAGTTCCGACTTTTGCCATTTGGCTTTAGAAATCTAAAATACATTCGTGTATATATTTGAGTACAAAAGAGAATAATTTTATATTGCTATTATTGACAGGCTTGCCAAGGGTGTGATCAGACGTATAATGTGAAATCATATTGTTTTAATAATAACCTATAATTTCATAGCACTTGATTTCATACACTTAGTAAATAATTATATATGTGATGTGATATAATTATACATATGTATATGTAGAAAACCCCTATCATTATTTCTTTTCCAGCTAGAATGTTAGCTGAAATGAAACTTCTATGCTTTGTTTTTAAACAAGTGGTATTTGCCTCCCTTAAGCTTGACTGCGCAGCTTAAAGCCTCGGATTCGCCATTCAAAGTAACGTAATACTTGCAATTGCCATATTTTGTTTGAAAGCTCGCTGTAATCTGCTTTGCATTTAGAAATAACACAACGAATATTTCTACGTGATATATTATAATTATATTAAATATTATTTGAATTCATTCAGAATTTAAAGTTAAAATTATATTTGTTACTTGGCTTTTTTCATAACCTTAAACTTTTTAATTATTTAAATAAGTATATTTAAAATAATATTAATGTATAACAGTTAAATGGATTTTAATAAAAAGAATACCCGAGAAGTTTAACTCCACAAATTCGCATCTTATGACTAAGCAATTTTTAATATATATTATTTTAAAAATAATCTTAATTCAGTTTTTACATACTATATAAAAGAAAACAGATTTCTAGCTAAAAGTAAAGATGAATTTTTAAACAGTATTAGCTTTTAATTATTTTCACTTTGTACAAAGAAATCTATAGAAATTAAGTTAAATAAAAATATCTAAGCCACAAATGGTAAAACACAACAACTACCAGTTGTTTCTATTAAAAAATCATTACATATGTATATCTAATACTGATCTTGAACCAATCAATACATTATAATAGTATATTGTATATATGATGTGATTGATACACTTGTGCCGATATTTTGATACTTTTTTCACAAAAATATACCTCAGTCATTCCTTTGTAGCTAACACACCACAAAAACATCACTGAAGAGTGCCCATGTTGTACTCTGTTGACTAATTGGAGCTTTCAGCATAAATCCGGTCATTTGGCTTGTTAAAATATAGCTTAATTATAAAAATCTTCTCATCCGTTGACAACATTTTTCTGTGATCTTCCTTTACGTACCGCTTAAGTAGTTTCAAATTCAAATTCAAAGTTGTTTTGATTTGACTACTATATTCTTTTTTAAACTATCGATTAAGAAATGACAATACCAAGACTCTTATACGGGGCAAGTCCTAAGTCATCTCTTAATATACGCGAATGATTCTAGGTGCTATCTTTATATCCTGAGAAAAAATCTTTTTTTTACCTTCGGACAGGATTTCCACGAATTCTTTACCTTACTGTGTTGATCGCCTTTTCGTACGAACACAACGTGGACCGCCAGGTATATCATAAGCAGAGGAGGTGTCATTGTACCTATTAATATATAGCCGGTACACAAATGTTTGACTAATACCATGCACATGGAGGTTTTTAAAAATTGTATTTGGCTCCATACCTACCTTATGTAATGCAATCGTATAAAATCACAGATGCCAAATTCAAAAGTAATATTTTTGCAAATGTTTATTTTTAATTTTAACAGTATATACTCGTATGGCCAAACTGAGCAGTATTTCTAGTAATTTGTAACATTTTTCCTCATATTAAACAGAGAAGGCAAAAAGTATAAATACTCCTTGTGTAACGTAAAGCAATCTATCCTTTTTCTTAACGAAATAAGTATGAGATCGGATATTATTAATTTAACTTTGGTATTGTGACATTTTAATTAAATATAATGAATTAAAAAAAGGATAGCTTTTTTAGCCAGTCATTATTTTACTAGATAGCCGTAGTGGCTTCGTGGTTCTCTCTCTGGGTAATGAATTATTTTATTCCTTGCTCTGGTAAGAAGACAGTAATCACTTATCACGTATTAACTCGAAAATTGGGCCACGGAGTGTACATACTCGTATATCTAGCATATTGGAAATGTTCCTTAAGTTGAAAACTTTTTCTATCCTTTATATAAATGATCTTAATGAATCAAGTCTTAAACACAATTTTGTGTTTTAATGTTTTTTTTTTCATTAATATCAATGATACTTATCAATAATAATAAATAATAATTTATGAAGATATTTATTTATACCTTGAGCGCATTGAAAATATTCGCAAAACAAACAAAAATAAACTTCTCCGACAGTATTTTGTATGTGTATGTAATTATTTATACCCTAATGTGAGGAAACAGCACCGCTTATGCTGGAGCGCTGTGCCTCTGAACCATTACTAGAATTGTAATGACTCAGGTAAACTTTTGCAATGCAGTTTTAGAAATTGTTTCATGCTCACACAAGGAGGGGCCTTGTGTTCCTCCATGTCGTTTTACTTTAAAATTCAAGTTTCCGTATCCGGCCGAGCCACTCCAACGAAGCGTAACGAATGTTCCCGTTAATTAGCCTTAACTCAAAACGTTCCTTATTATAAATTACAAAAGCAACAAAAATTTCCTATTTAAATATCTGATCCTTTAATGCGTACAAAATACAAAGGGTCGAACAAAGTGAAGAGTGGAACACTTCGAGGTCCCGAAGGAAATTACCGAAAAGAAAATTTTGTTTACGTCATATTCTCTTATTGTACCTCCAAGTGGAATA
The DNA here is from genome assembly GCA_037127375.1 of Dione juno. Classification (NCBI taxonomy): domain Eukaryota; kingdom Metazoa; phylum Arthropoda; class Insecta; order Lepidoptera; family Nymphalidae; genus Dione; species Dione juno. The sequence continues at coordinate 2,026,395 of JAXRJS010000003.1, forward strand.
TTTAAATAAATCGCTGAAATCTTCTCGAAGTGAGGCGCTATCGGAAAATAATTCTACCTACAGACTATTACTATTGCTTTTTCAACTCAGGCTCTATCCTATTTGATGGTATAAGTTTTTACGTTTCTACAGAGTTGATATCTGGAGACACGCAAAGGACATTAACGCGGGAACCAATAAAACTGCTGATCTTATATATTCACATAATAATTTTTGGATTTACGTATACCACATTTTTTTCATATCTAAGTCTATATAAGAGAAATAAATTTATAAATTTAATCACATTTATAAAGTTAATTCAGTGTTACCATTAACCTTATCAGTTAGCAGAATATAATGATCTACAATTTGATATTTAACATATGCTCTATGCGAACAAAAATCCTAAGCTGAACAAATACTTGTAGTACACGGTAAAATAGATAATTAAAGGCCTCAGAAATACTTTGGTTACGCTAGAGACTGTAATAAAAAAGCCTATATCGCGTTTGTGTATTTTTTTATTCAATTATAGGTAGCTGCGCCTCACTGAAATATGCTGTGAGCGAGAGAATGGAATATCGTGCTACTATACATCTTTTTTTATATAACAATATGTTTTGTTTCTCAATTTTTTATTTACAAATGTTGATGTTTTTAGAGCCTGTGGTGGTTTTATGGGACAGGGTCTGATTTTAAGCTCTTTGGTCTTGTGTTCAACACCTATTCGGGGGTATGCATTATTTTAATTTCTGTATTATACTAGCAATGTATTAAATTCAGGCCGAAAGTTCAAAAAAGAGAATGTCTTGGCTCTCTCTGCCTATCCTGTTATATACATGATAAGCCGTACATCTGATAAATTTATAACGTTAATTATTAACAAGTATTTCTATTAGTTAAGTATTTAGATAACAATTATAGCAATTATAACCTATAATATTTAACACCTTTACATAAATTAAATAAACAAATTCCAATTTAAATTTGACTCAAACCTCGTACCAAAACTTACTTCGTTAGCTCAAAACAGATATTTGAATCTAAAAGGTTTTCTAATGAGCAAAGTCGTGCAACCGGCCAGACCGAGTCGAGAAGCTATAAATTAAATTAATATAGGTTCTCCATAAACTATTAAGTTATTCTCGGTCAGACGATTTCTCGTACAGATAAAATTTGACTTACCTCTAATTTAACTTACCAATATCTGTTATTCACCCTTAGAGTAATTACATTTAAGTCAAATAAAACATTCATAATGCCGGAATGAAATCACTTTAAATGCCAAACAGCTAAGTCTATCGTAATTAATTACGATTTAAGATATCATTTATTATTCCAACTTGACATTTTGCGGTTCACTTTGATAAGAATATTTAAAGTTATGAAGCAGTTTAATATAATATGCTATTGAAAAGCTAGAAATATCTTGAGGTCATAAAAAATATATTCATTTAAGCTGAACTTAATTTTAATTCAGTGATAAAACCCACTGTATGGGAGCTATAAAAAATTCAATAAATCAAAAAAAAATATATATTTATTTGGTTTTTAGTTACAATTATATTTAAGCGAAGCTATCCATACTTTAACATATTGGCTAGTGTCATGTCAATAGACATGCATACATGCCTTCACCGTGTCGTTGCGATGCGAGGTGGTCGTTTAAATATGAAATTCACTCTATTTTGAAACGACCAGAAGTCAACTTGTTCAAATTAAATTTACTTATTTAAAATAAAATAAATAGTGTAAAAATATGTATAATTTTTTGTATAAATCTATTTCCCTTAACATGTAATTTAATAGTTTCAATTTAATTAAAGCCTAAAATATTTTTTTATTATGAGATTCTCAAATTTAGATTTACTTACAATATAGATATACAACTTACAAAAATGAAATATTTCTCTTACAAAAGAGAAACACAACACATGTAAACAATAAATATTATTTTTTATGCACATAAATAATTTTAATCAACGTAGCTTCGTCGATTTCAATTGGCCGAGTAGTTTCAGATATAGAACTTTTTTCGTTTTAGGCTTACCGGAAAAAGTCAATCACGATAAGTGGGCAATAGCTAGATGGAATTGAAAAAAAAAAAATAGAGGCCGATCTGTCCTAACACTAGCCTAACTTTCACACGCCTTATTTACATTAAAAAATATAGTCCGTAAAGTACTCTTTCTTCTATTTTTCTTTTTCGGATAACAAATAAAAGATAAATTGTTTAAAATAGTGCTAATTTTATTTTAAATCGTTCTACTAACACGGTTCAGTTTTGACGCTTAACTCGCAATACTGGCCTAAGAGCCATTGAGAGTTCCACAAAACGAATAATGGTCCGGAAGTTATATAAGAGGCTGAGTGGTTTTTCACACGAACCGTTGTAGATCTAGTGGTATGTACTCGACATCTGGAGGTTGTTAAAAAACTTGGCACAAAATTGATTTCGTTTTCTATGAATGTGTGTTTGTTTGTTAAACACCCACAAAAGTAGAAACTTTTTTTATAAAAATTAAACGACATCACAATCGGATATTTAACCACGACGTTTAAATGTGTATATTCTATGAAATTATATTTCAAAATCCTATCTTGGTTAGTATATAATATATATATATATATATATATACATATATATATATATATATATATATATATATATATATATATATATATATATATATATATATATATATATATATATATATATATATATATATATATATATATATATATATATATATATATATATATATATATATATATATATATATATATAAAATTTCGGTTTGACCTGTCAAGTGAGTGAGCTTCAAATCGTTTCATATACCTTTCCCAAACTAACGGCGAACCTTGATCTTACCATTTTCTAATTTAAAATGTAAGATACCGTATAGCTATAGAATGGTCAACATATAGCTTCTATACATTTTAACCAAGATTTTTAAAGAAATAAAAAGAATATTATGAATAAAATATTTTTTAACGTTTTACAATGTTACATATTTTAGAGTATTATTGTATTAACTTGTTCGATGAAACAGTTACATCAGCACGGACAACAAAACGCTTGTGTATTTCTAGCAAAAAAATTGCCGTCTTTAGTTGAATCTATTCTAGACCTAAGCCCTAAGTTCTCGATAACTAGTGTTGAATCTATGAGGCGTTATCACCAAATCACATTTCAATCACTAGATTATATAGCTCTTAATCTACCATATTTATAGTACGCTATAAATATAACAAATATACGTTATAAAAATAAAAAATAAAAACAATGGATTATACATAGAATCTTACTGACTATATAAGAACGTCATACAAATCACACATATATATATATATATATATATATATATATATATATATATATATATATATATATATATATATATATATATATGTATATATATATATATATATATATATATTATATATATATATATATATATATATATATATATATGTATATATATATATATTGCGCTTTACCGATATATGTCTCTATTATACATCATATATTAAACATACTAATTATTTATTCGTATCATATGTGTGGATTACAGTTTAAATATGTTCAATATATTTAAAATATCGTAAATTTATCCGCAATCGTATTAAGATTGCCAGCCGCATCCATAACGGCACCGTTATTGACGTGCAGAGGACTCTTCAAGAAGATTCCTTTGTATCCTAGGGAAATAGAATGTGCATGAGGAACGCAACGGTAGGAAGTGAAATTTGCATCAACATTTTTTCACGTACCGGATGACTTTATTTAACTTCATTTATTATTTTATCAATTCAATTGAAGTATAATAGAAAGATATAAGATATAATTATTCACTATTTTATTTTAAAATAAATGGTCTCAAAAAATAAATTAAATTCGTCATTAATTGCAGGATGGGCTTTTTAAGAAAAAAAAATTTTCTAGTGTTAATGTACTTTAATGAACAAATGAAAATTTCACTTCTAAAAGACTTTCTAATACAATTTCAATTCTAAAAGATAATATTGACAGACGAAGTTACAAAATTGTACTCAAGTCCCAACAATAGTGGTGCCGATTGCGAACTCATTCCCATTTGACCTCTATTATGGTCAATAGGCATCTGATTACTGCATCTTTACTTACAGCTTGTTGTGACATGTTTTATAGGACTAAAGTCATATATAGAAAAATATTTAAATAAAATATATTTTTTCTTATTTACCTTTTTCGTTCTTGCCTAATTGCAGAAAAATTGGTTCAAAAATGCCAACGAACGAATCGAACCAGAAGGGTTCCGTAGCAATGTCAGTGTAGGTCAAATAAATTATATAATGGTCAAATAAATTATATAATGATTTTCTAAAGTGCTAACCAAGCACTAAAAATCAAGGGGGTCCAAATTCTTATATGTTTTCTTTAAGTATTATATCTTATAAAAGTTTAACAGATAATAATAATTTTACTATGTAATTGTGTGAATTGAAATACAGATTTAAGTTTTTAATGAGTTTTTTCGATTATACACATAAAATATCATGTTTCGTCATTTATTTGGAATTACTCCTTACTACATTTTTAATTTCTAGTTCAATGGGACCTCCTAGATATCCTATAGATTTGATTACGTGAAAATTCATACAAAATGCAACAAACACTAAGCTTAAACGTTCGTTTCTTTTTTGCATTGACTTGGAAGTTAGAAGTCTAATTTTTTTTGTCCTCCAACGTCTATATATCTGTATTTCATATGAATTTCACATACTACACAAAAAAATCTTGACAGATGAAAAGGATGGACAGACAGACGGACAGCAAAGTGATTCTAAAAGGGATCCGCTTATCAATTTTTCGGTACAGAACTACGATACCTCATCACTACTACTTTACTAGGTTAAATGAACTCGGTAACATAAACATAGCAATTTTATACTATATTCCATTTTCATTTTATATCTTCATTTAGGTTAAATTGAAAGTGCTCAACGGACCTCCTGTCCACTTCAATCCAGAATTCAGTTATAAATTAATCTGGTATTCTCCTTGCTCTCGTGCTAAAGTATATTTATATAACGAAATATATATATATACATATATATATATATATATATATATATATATATATATATATATATATATATATATATATATATATATATATATATATATATATATATATATATATATATATATATATATATATATATATATATATATATATATGAATTGAACTGAATTATTTACTTACACTCAGATATAAAATTGGGCATTAAGGAAATAAATATTGTTAATGTAAATTAAGTCGGCTTACGAAAGCTTCATCAAATTTATACGTTAACGAGTATTAAAGCATTTAAAGTATTCAGACTACCTAAAAACCGACGTGAACTGTTTGAAAGTTTTATCCCATTTTACAAAATATGGCTATGACTTTAAGTCGGCATAGAGTTACACGCATATTTTTGTTTAACAATTGATGGTGAAAATGACCTTTGGCAGTATAATAATTATTATACAATAGTTATTTATGACCTTAAACATAATCATAGTATCAATATTAAAACATTTAATTACAATATATCAAAAACTTAATTCAAATTGTCAATTATTATTAACGAGAAATATATATATTTTTTTATATATATATATATATATATATATATATATATATATATATATATATATATATATATATATATATATATATATATATATATATATATTTTCTTTTTATTTTATATCATCTTGCAACGAGACAGCACCCTGTATATGCAACCGTTGTGGGATTCCCATTTGAAGGAATGATATAATTTAAATTGATTTGCTTACTAGCGACCCGTTCGCGGCCTCGCTCGCTTGATCGATGTGCCCGGATTTACTCTAATATAACATTTATAAGATATTTTTCTTTCAAATCACTTTGTCTATAAAACATTATATATACAATTTTTTCATCTGTGCGGTGAGTACTAACCCGCGCGCTTTTACGGGATCGTTAAAAACGTATTCTCCGCATAAATCTCGATCCCGCAGGAATTCCCGGATAAAAAATTGCCTAGGTGTTGTTCCACAGCACTCTGTTTTATCTTCTAATGAAAGTTTGATAAGAATCGGTTCAGCAGTTTCAGAGAACAGCCCGGACATACGGAGAGACCGACAGACAGGCAAAAATTAAGAAAAAATTGTTTTATGTTTTAGCAACGTGTCAATAACTCAATTATTTTGAAATTACAAACAGACACTTCGATTTTGTAAATAGATGTATCTAGGGATGACACGTGAAGATTTTTTTTCTCTATTGCACTTAGGAGTACATAGCGTGGCGTTAAGTTCCGTCACTCCACCCGTAATTTCATAATTTGTCAAAAGAAGCGTTGGACGGAATTTCTCATCACTAGCTTTCCTCTACCTAATAACGCTATGCTATGCTATAATTACGAGTATTATCATTATATATATATATATATATATATATATATATATATATATATATATATATATATATATATATATATATATATATATATATATATATATATATATATATATATATATATATATATATATATATATATATATATATATATATATATATATATATATATATATATATATATATATATAAGCTAACGAGCTGCAGCTCACAATTTCATTTGCGTGGACTACAAAACGTAAAATCGTATAAGTTTTTTCCCGTCCCTGTTGGAATTTCAGTAAATCCTCTCTTAGTGCACCCGTATACTACCACCCCCTCCTCCCCCTATACCCCCTGCATGCCAAATTTTAGGGTTCTATGATGCGTAGTTTTGGCTGAGATTAATCCGTCGGTCAGTCAGTAACGTAAGATTGTTATATATGATTATTATTACAGATTTATTTTAAATACATTTTTTTATGTCATCTATTTTGAAATTCATTATTTCTAGTTGAATACACTTTAGTAAGGTATATGTAGGTAAGAAGTAAGAACGTAACTTATTTTTTTTTTCTTTTCACTTGCAGGTCATACTCCGAGAAGAATTATTAAGTTACCCAACTTTATGGCTGGAGGTGAGTTAACTATGAAATTCTTTAAAACTTCGCGTTACAAAGAGCGGAATATTGTACATTAAAGACATAAAATATTTAAGAACCCAAAGGCACAATTTTATAACACTTTTAAAATAAAAAAAAACAACATATGAAACTTATTTCATTGGCTTTTTAGTTAGTAAGATAAGATAAGATAAGAGAAGCTAAGGACAATAGTGACACATTATTATTTTCTCCTTTTCCCATCAATACATAGTGTTCCCACAGACCGAGCTCAATTCATACAGATCTGGAAATTCGTGAATTTCGTTTTCAGCGTCCGGTACCATGTCAGGTGACAGGCGGACATCTCGCCACTACTGCGATTCAAACTGACGCGTACTTTTTGTTATTGATGCATTTCTTTTATTGTTCATATAAAACGGTAACTATATATTGATTGGGTAAAGAATTAAAAAGATAAAATTTGAATATAAATAGAATAAAGATAAAAGTTGAATCGTAAATATGCTCTATTTCTTGTTTTTCTGTAATTTATTTAAGTATTGAATAGTAAAAATTAGAGAACTTTAATAAAGTTTCACTGTCGGAGTAATTCCTTTTCTTAAATGGCATAAAACACATATACAATTAGGAGGATAACAGAAAGCAGAGCATTTAATTTTGAAATTTTTATGCTCAATATAAAAATAGTCATGGCTCGTTGAAAAGTTGTGAGTACTGAGATATTTTATATATTTTTTTTACAAACTTGTTCAGAAATTTAATCTCTACTGTAATCTGTTTGAGAAAAAATTCCAAGCGATTCGCCAAATATATACATTATACACAACTACCAGTTAGTTACCAATAAAAATCTGCTATAAGGAAAAAAATATTATTATTTACGTATTCTCTCCATTATAAAAATTAACCTATTAATATAAAATAACCTATTAATATAAAATAACCTATTAATATATAAATTAATACCTATGGTACTGTTTTCTCGAAATGACACAAAATGTACAAATTCTATCTCTTAAGGATACCTATATACCATACCATAGTATTTTATTATTAGTGAGTCGGAGGCAGAGTCTGAGTCCGAGTCCGATGCCATATAAAAGTTGACACACAGTTGCTAACATGTGAAATATGGGTTATATTTCTCTATGAAATTAACTAAAACAAATTTTGTAATAATATCCCAATAAAATATAAATGTTTGATTATTTCCTTTATTTATACGACAAATACTCGATTCTTACTTATTTTATAATTCTAGGTCAACGCTCGTATCTATTGATTGCTTTGACTTAAAAATTTATTAATTGTTGTGTTCTAAGGGACTGTAGATCTGAATATTTGATATTAATATCAGCTTGACATCTCAAAGAGTTCTTATTAAAAAGGCTCTTGATAGATGGAGAGGGAGAGTGACATAAAGATCTTGTAAAGGCTCTGTTTTTACATTTAAAACACGAAACGACAAGTTTATGCGAAATAAATTGACATATTGCACGTACTAATAAATTAGCTTTCTGATATTAGTATAGATAAAACAGGAATATCATAATATATGATTGGAAAAAATAGACAAAATAAAATGGTAATTAGCCTTAAAAAATCTGTTAAATCGTATATAACAATATGTAAATTATATATATATATATATATATATATATATATATATATATATATATATATATATATATATATAATATATATATATATATATATATATATATATATATATATATATATATATATATATATATATATATATATAATATGTAAATTATATATCGTTATTTTAACGTTATTAGATCATAAAACGTTTTGCCCGATAATACTTAGCCTACGACCACGACCTTTGTTTTATCAACACAGCTAATTGGTACGCTTATTTACATTGACTATGATATCTTTGTATTTGAACACTAGTAATTAATATAATACTAAATTGGCAAAATCATCATACTTTGGTACATACCTACTCTATTTTTTCAATTAAATATAGGTTAACAATGTATAAATTTTTATATATATATATATATATATATATATATATATATATATATATATATATATATATATATATATATATATATATATATGTATATATATATATATATATATATATATATATACATACATACATATTATATAGCTTCACGTTTGTACTCGCATATTGTTAAGACACTTCGTTCCCCACTTTACGCTCAATTTTAGAGACATTTTACCAGAGCTAGGAAATACTGTGCCGCTGCACCACGACTGCCTCTATATATAAATTATATTTCACAAAAATATATTAAATGTTTATTATAGAGGAAGGTTTAAATAAGAAGAAATCATGCTCATTTTATAAAACAAACACTACATACCCAATATGTGATGTACGATCCAACGCTGGATTTTGTCAAACCAGACTAAGTAGCTTAATTAGAGTATGTTCCTTCGTCATAGAAATGGATGATAAACAAATAGCGTATCAGATACTTTTTACGAAATTATCTTTTTTTTGTATATTTTAAAAATAATAATATTTTTATAGATAGATTTAAAACAAAAAATATTATTTATATTCCTCACTACTAAACCATGAAAGCGTCAATATGAAAAACAACATCGGTAAACCCTAAAACCAGTCCCATTGTCACCAGATTCTGTTCTTTAATATAAATTCAAAATTCTAAATACTATATTTAGAGCGCTTCAATCGAATGCAAATGTAGGGAAATGAACAGAAGTCTAGAATAATCCTATCTTTTTTAGTTTGCATAATGTTAGCAAAGGTTTTTCCTTGCATTTTAAATTGTGGATAGAAAAAAGCTGCGACAAGGTTAAAATCTTATATAAAACTCCGGCAGACGTCGCCCTGCCCGGAATAAAGACGTACTTGTAACTATAAATTTGATATGTTTATTTCTTATAGGTTAGGTGATTTAGGAACAATGTATAGTTATTATGAAGTGATACCAAATGTTGTCAAAAATACCTTTTTGTGATTATTTTTTTAAAATCAGCACAAATATCTATTTTTTATATAACTCAGGAACAATTTATATTGCATATAACATAAACATCCAGACTTCTATTTTGGAACATTGTTTGAAAAGAAGTCGAGGCGTAGTGGCACAGCGTCCGACTGTAAGTACAACGGTTCTGGTTTCGATTCTCACTCGTGAAGAATGAATTATTGAATGAATTATGAACTTTCCTCGCTCTATCAAAGCTGGGCGCAGAGTTTCACCACTCAACACGCAATATCACGTGGGTAAGGTAGAAATTGGGCAGCGGAGTTTCTTAACACTAGGTTTCCTCCCTGCTATATGCGGCATACAGGATGAAGCTAAGTAATTTAGTATTTATTAAAGTATTTATAAGATTTGCAAAAGGAATGGAGATGAGAATCGTGACACTTAGCCGCTGCGAAAACGTCCAAATCGTTTGTGTCACATTCTTGCTTTACATCTGTAAAAATTATACCACCATGCGCGCTAAGAAGTTTGACTTCATAGATATGCCGACACGCAAGGGAAAGTGAAGAACCGAGTGTGTTGATATATTTCATAAAACTTCAAGTTTTAAATACCAGTAGTATTCATCAGAAGTGCACTGCACTATAATGACATTTGGCTTAATATGGGAAAAACAGTGCGGCACAGCTTATATACCTAGAGTATATTAAGCTGTGCCGATACCTAACTCACCATAAATACTGTTATAGTACAACTAAATATTACATTTGAATTTGAAATCTGTAATTTATGTCTTCGTTATGTCTTCTTATTTTCCTTTTATTGAGCAACATATTTAACAAACAAAATTAAAATATTTACGCTGAAAACTAAAGATTTAAACTAAAGAGAACTCCAATTAGTCAAAAGAGTACAACGTGCTGATTATGCAACTTTAGTGATAGTTTGAAGAAGGTTCCAAAATATTGGCATAAATGTATCAAGATACCATTCTTGAGATGGTAGTTAAATACATTAAAACACCATGCTCAATAACCAAGAATGGTCCTTTAAGCATTACTCGGCACCAGGTCATAAAGCTCAATGTACCCATATCTCGTATCTTGGTTAGAAACTTTCGATCCGGACTTCATCAGAGCTGAAGGTTGGCCGTCAGTAAGTCCTGATTTTAATCCACTTTATTACGATTTATGGTCAGTTTTAGAGAGTAACGCTTGCTCTAAACGCCATGATAATTTGGAATCCCTAATTCTTACGATTGTCAAAGAAATAATTTCCCATAGAAAGTGTACGTGTTACTATCGATAACTGGCCTCTACGTTTAAATGACTGTATTGCAGCCAATGGAGACCACTTCAAACAAAGCTTTGTATCAATTATATTAATGTATTGAAGTAACGCTCTGTAGTTGTAATAATAATACGTACAATAAAAAAATATGTTTTCCTTCCTAAACATTTTATATAGCAATACTAAGTATATAGTGACAGAAATATAATAATTCTTAAAAAAATTAAAAAAGCTTACAATGAATTCATTTAATTCATTCATAGGCAAAGCACACATATATTTATATATAGTTATATATATATATATATATATATATATATATATATATATATATATATATATATATATATATATATATATATATATATATATATATATATATATATATATATATATATATATATATATATATATATATATATATATATTCCAATTGTACTGCGAAGGGAATAAGTAATTGTATGTAATAATAATACCGCCTATTCCATTGTATAAATGTCGCTGTTTTTCTCGCATATTATAACATTACATAAGTAAAGCCACAGTACCACGCCTTTTCTCTGTTTAGAGTTTGGCTTACCGCAAACATCTGTTGACCGCGGGCACTGTTTGCCTGGAATTAAATACGTTTCACTATTTAACAGTGTGTTACTGTCGCGGTCACACAGCTAATTTTACTAAACATACACGGCTGGATTTTAAAGTAAATTTTACTTTAATTAAAAATTAAGTTTTTATTATATATATATATATATATATATATATATATATATATATATATATATATATATATATATATATATATATATATATATATATATATTCCAATTGTACTGCGAAGGGAATAAGTAATTGTATGTAATAATAATACCGCCTATTCCATTGTATAAATGTCGCTGTTTTTCTCGCATATTATAACATTACATAAGTAAAGCCACAGTACCACGCCTTTTCTCTGTTTAGAGTTTGGCTTACCGCAAACATCTGTTACCGCGGGCACTGTTTGCCTGGAATTAAATACGTTTCACTATTTAACAGTGTGTTACTGTCGCGGTCACACAGCTAATTTTACTAAACATACACGGCTGGATTTTAAAGTAAATTTTACTTTAATTAAAAATTAAAAGCCCTCATAATAAAAGCTTTCGTTCTTCGTAATAAAAGCTTTTTTTTAATTATCATCAAGATTGCTTTTACTGCACGTTGAAATTTATTCCTTATTATTATTAACCTCCCATAATTAAAAAGCTAGACAGAGAGACTCTGTGTTCTCCATCTCCCTTCCTTCCCTACTTGGTTGGCTTACGTTTTAAAATTAGCTAATAACGCTTAAATATTTATAGGAATGAGAATGATAAATCGCAACGAGGGCCGAGCTGTGGTCTGCGTGCTGTTAGCGGTCATGGCAGTGGTCGCAGCCGCGTCCTACGACCGGGAGCGGCTTGAAATAGCCAAGCAAATATTGGAAGAAGTTCCCCTTACTGATGGGTAAGTGTAAAGTTAAGCTTAGATTTAAAAAATAATACATCGTGAAATTTCTTTTAGTAAATACAAATATATGTTATTATATATAGTACAGTACAGCTTATATATTAGAAGAGAATAATGGTAACTTGAAGATTGTGAATTTAGTCTTTGCCGGTCCGAAAAATTCAATTATCTCATATAATAAGCGGAGCATCACAAAATTACAGCGAATTTTGAAAGTTTTTTGAAGAAGTATTCTAAATGAAAAAGAACATGTGTATATTTATTAAATATTTATATAATGCTAAATTCAATTTCTTATATTAAATATAATAGATGATTGATGTTCGCCTGTATACCTCTCTAGAACAAAGGGTGTCATTAAAAGCAGTCGATACTCGATCAAAACGGAAAACTGTCAGTCAAATGTTAGGTCAGGTGCCTATTGAAAATTTATAATATAAAAATATGACACATGTAAAAGAAGTCCATGAGGACTTTTCGTTTTCGTTTATGTATACGTATACATAAACGTAAACATAATACGTATAGTATAGTATAAACTTTATTAATATTAGTTTAAAAAGGATCCAAACTAAATATTATCTTAGGCTTAAAATACCACGTAGGGAAAAATATATAATATCATACTTTGCAATTCAGTTCAGTTGCCTACACGTATATTTTTATTTAATAAAATGTTATCCGACTTCTGAGAAAAGAAATGTACTCAATAAAAATATTTAGAACGGTATAAATAATTGATCGTCTTGGGACTCGAACCTGCGGCTATTGGAAACTTTTCTTAAAGATTTCTTCGTAGCGAATAAGCCCAGATGTTCTTATCGAGCTACATACGTAAAGTACGTGTTAAATTTTATCATGTCAACAGTAATATTTCTATGTGCTTAATACTCTGTAAAACTATATTTCTAACTAAATAAACTTGTTTCAAACTTTTGTACCGAAAAGCTCGGTTCTTTAGAAAATATATTTAATTTATTTCATATAACGTTACAACTTGTAATGCTGCTAAATCGTTATATAATAAAAGCAAAGACATTTCAGCCATTTTAGTTTCACAAATCTAGTTGCTAAACACCCATTCTTCACTTTCTTAAGAGAAGTAACACATTTGTAGATCATTAATACTAAAATAATTAAAGTATAATTATATTTCTAAATAAATATTTCTTGTAATTATATATTGTATATATTGTCCTAATATACATTTTTTAAAGATATCTATTTATATAGGTTGATAGTAAGAAGATTAACATAGCTCTAGTTATAAATTTAATATAGCCGCGTTACGTCATCATAAGTTACGAATTTTGTATGAAGTAATAATGACAGTATATAATTAATTTTTATTTTTTATATAGGCAGCTTCTATCTGCTTGGGATTTATTTTAGGTTTTGCTTTTAAAATTTATATCGTCTCAATGATTCCTTGTGATCTTGGTAACATTATCATTTATTTAAATAAAATTAAACTTATTAAATATACTAAATTATTAAAAATACTAAGTTTTTTATCTTATATTTTGAACCTGCAATATCCACCAATAAACAAAATATCGTTCGAAACTTTGCTTCATATTAAGTTTTAAAATTTAAATAAAATACTAGACAACAACAAGGCCAACCAAGCCAACCAGTCAGGCCAACGTGTTAATAGCACACGGAAAATTATATGTAGGCCAGTTACTACCCGTAGATTAAGTACATTTAGCGAAAACGTGAAACAAAAAATATCTAGAATAGAAAATTGTGTAGAAAATCCCAATAAGTTTTATAACAATATATTTAATTTACTTTTAAATGAATTTAAGACAGTTTTTCTGAAACGGGTCAGCATTTTCTCCAATATATTTAAAAAGTTTGCATTTGCAAGCAAAATCTACCGTGGTAGAATATATATATATATATATATATATATATATATATATATATATATATATATATATATATATATATATATATATATATATATATATATATATAATAGAGTATTAAATTCTAAGAATAGAATATCTCCTACGTGGGATATCATAACTAGTACAACTGGGAGATCGAACACTTATAATAAAGAATATAATACCGGTTAAAGTTACTTCCTCATTAAAATCATCTCCTTTAGTTGCAAATCAGTTCTACTCAATTTTACTTTTGAGCATGTGACACCAGAAGAAATTGTCAAAACTTTTAAAAGCCTTAATATAAAAAATACTGGTGATTTATGGGGTATATCTGTAAAGCTACTGAGCTCTATCACATTGCACCTCAGTTGGCTAAGACATTTAACGAATGTGTTGACAAAGGTATTTTCCCTGACCTTATGAAAAACAGTAAAGTAGTTCCGTTATTTAATAGTGGAGATAATAATGACCCGGGCAACTATAGACCCGTATCTGTATTGCCATCACTGAGCAAAATTTTTGAAAAAATAATTCTGAATCAGTTAACAAGCCATTTTGCCAAGAATAAAATGTTTCATAATGCACAGTATGGTTTTACTAGGGTATTATCTACGGTAGATGCAGGAGTTGCGCTCCTTAAGCACATATACGATGCCTGGGAGAGGTCACAGAACGCAATCGCAGTATTTTGTGATTTGTCTAAGGCTTTTGACTGCGTAGGCCACGATACATTATTACTCAAACTTAGTTATTACGGAGTCAACAACAACGCTCGTAATCTAATTGCTTCATATCTAACTAAAAGGATTCAGTAAATTACTGTAAATAATGTAGTCTTCCGGTTGTTATTTACGGTTGGGTGTGCCGCAAGGATCGATTTTGGGGCTTTTCCTATTTTTGGTATATATGAACGATCTTCCTTTTTTTGCTGAGAATTTATGCGATATTGTAATATTTGCTAACGATACTTCTTTGATCTTTAAAGTAGACCGGAAACCGGACGAAGCGAATAGTGCATTGTCACAGATTCTTCACTGGTTTACTGCTAATAATTTGGTATTGAACGCGAAAAAAACTAAATGACAGAAGCTTAACTTAAGTCTTAATTATGAAATTCTTAACTTCACTGACTCTGCAGTGTTTTTGGGAATAACTCTGGATTCGAGACTTCAATGGTGCACCCACTTGTGAGTAGACTGAGCTCTGCTGCTTACGCTGTTAGAAAAGTGAGACAGCTTACAGACGATATTACTGCTCGAATAGTTTATTTAATAGTTTATCTTGGCCTATGGAATATTGGTTTAGGGCAATACTGCAGATATTGAATCAGTATTTATAATTCAAAAAAGAGCAGTGCGGGCTATTTACAGCATGAGAGAGAGATTCTTTGCGAGAAGTTTTTAATAAAGCGGGTATTCTTACGGTTGCGTCAGAATACATCTACAATAATATTTTGTTTGTACGTAAAAAAAAAACAATTACCTAAAGAACAGTGATAAGCACGGTATAAATACAAGGAGTAAAAATAAGCTGAATACACCTAGTTTTCGCCTTCAGAAGGTAAATAAATCGTTTACGTCCCATGGTATACGTATGTATAATAAAATTCCACAAATACAAAACATATTATTAAGGAAAGTATATTATTCACTCCATGAATATTACACGGATGTTAGTGTGTGGAGTTAAGTACTGTTGATGCTCATTCGAGAGGCCAACCACAGTTGTAAACATATTGTAAATTTACATTAAAAAAAAGAATAACTTGAGTTTCTCGCCAGCTTTTCTCAGCAAAACTGCCCTCCGAGCTGGTGGTAGCTTCTTGAAGGACTGACAATACTGACACTTATGTTAATTGATGATTCGAAAGTGCTTGCAATAGCCTATTTGAATAAAGAATATGTTGATTTTGATTTTTGATTTTGAACAAAAATAAATTTGTATTATACAGTTTTTTATAACAGCAATAATAGACCGCGTTTAAAAACGCCTCGCGGCATTGAATCGAGTGTTTCTCAAGTGTTCTTTAACTTCAATCAAATACGCTACAATAATGTATACTATATGTAAATATTAAATGTTTGTATTGCTACAATTTTTGCATATCCGTACGTGTAGTGGCTTTACATTGCCAGAGCCGGGTATCAAACCTATATCCTATTTATATATTAGACACTGATCAAATACTATTTAAACCAAATAAAATTAATACACAATTGTAAATGCAATAATCGTGAGTTAAGTGATCGCCTTCAAATCAAATACGGTTCTGTTAAACAATTTACGCACTGTCCTGAATTAAACCGAATGTTGAGTACGAAGAGATAGCTTATTAGGTTATACAATTGAAAATATTCGCCACAAACATTTTGTTTTAGAAATATGTTTTAATTCAAAAAATTCTTTTACTAGGCACAACGACCTTCCGTGGAATATTCGGAAATTCCTGCGCAATCAGATCAATGAATTTGAACTGGACACCGATCTCACACAAGTGGAACCCTGGTCCATCTCTAAGTACTCGCATACTGATCTACCAAGACTCAGAGAAGGCATGGTTGGAGCTCAAGTACGTATATCTATTTGAGATTTTTTTAATACATATATATATATATATATATATATATATATATATATATATATATATATATATATATATATATATATATATATATATATATATATATATATATATAACGCGCGCATTTCTCGTTGACTGGCGCGTCACGTTTTTTCACCTTTCCAGAGCTGAAATGTGGGAATTAAACTCACAATCGTAGCATTTACAGTCAAACGCTTTCCGCAACGATATCTCAACCGATATGGTATATTTCAATGGCTCATGTGAGTTACACAAAGTTAAAACATGAATATTTAAATGGAAAATAATTTAATTTTACTAGTACTAGAGCAAGTATATCTTTTATTACAGTAATCAAACCAGCTATCTATGTGTGTATAGTTCAGCAGACAATCAATATAAAAGATTTAAAGCTTGTCAATAGTATGCAAGGACTGCGAAATAGAATATGAAATTTCCATGAAAATAAACGTACAAATCGGTCTACTAAAATGAGCCGAAAGTATATGTAAATGACGTTTTATATTTTATTTAAGCTACCTCTACCTTTGTTATAAAAAATACAACTATTATAACAGTAATATAATATTTCAAATAATAATTTTCAATTATATAGCACAATTGAATAAACGTATTTAAATAAAGAAGTCATCATAACTATATTGTATACGCTTAAGTTATTTAGAATGGTTATATATGTTGTATACGCTTAAGTTATTTAGAAAGGTTATATATGTTAGATAACTAGTTATTTCTATTAAACTTGTAATTTGTTATTATTGATGATCAATAGTGAGAGTAGAATATATAAATACTATACTACTATAATATATAAATAATAAAATATAAATACGTTAAATTGATATAACGTCAATTTCCTTAACGATAAACTGCCTTAACGTCGAAATTTCTCTACTTTGGTTGGTTTGGCTTGTTTTCGAATCTAGGGTAAACGGACGGTCTACGGCGTAGCATGTTACAACGTTATATTGTCTCTGTTAAGAGAACACTAAATGTAATAAATGAATAGTATAAGTAATGAATAGTCATTTTACTAAGTGTTCCAAAGTAAGCAAAAATTACAGCTCAGCTGTGTACGTTGGGTTGTTAATTTATTAATCGTATATTTGTTTTTTTTTACACCCTGTATTACGCATATAGCAGCAAACAAATAGAGAAAATATAATTTATAAACGCCACGCTTTCTCTTGTTATCAGAGTGAAAAAATTTAAATACTTAACTTTCTTGAGTGGGTGTTGAACCTACAGCCTATGGGTTTATATTTATACGATGTGCCTCTGCGCCACGACGGTCTAACGTTTACCTTGTCACTGCTTGTGTGAGTTTGCATTTTTGGATAAACTGTATCTATACATTCATATTTACAGTTGGTCACAAAGTTCTAGACAATATATCAGACTATTTTAGTGTTATAAAATACTACACCAATAATTGACTGAGCAAAAAGTAATTCTATATTAACATTAATATATATTTTAATGAACAAAACATTATGTCTAAAAATATAATAAGCACATTTTCTACTCTTCAGTATTTAGCATCAACTTTCTGCAATGCTATAAAATGGAGTCCCCCCAGTCATATTATATAAAGTCAACACAGTATTCATATATGTTAATGAAATTAATCCGAAAATTAATAATGATACCATCAAAAAATCGATAATAAATAGATATATCTATTAATTATGGAATATTTGATTTGCGTACTGTAATTGTCACACTCTAAACACCGTACAGTACGTAAGTGCAGCTTGCAAAATTCTATAAAAGCTAAATAAACGTATAATACTAAAGTTAGTTGGTTGGAGCTTTTGGAGCTTAGCATTTTAAAATAATGTTTGCTCTATCGGGAAAATATTTACTTTTCCTTCCGTCCAAATAAGCTCAAACAAAAACTTGATACCTTCACTTTCTGTCCGACCCTCGTCATAGCGCTGCAATATTCGTATTATCTAAGGATTTTAATTAAACCTACGTACATTTTCATTGCGATCGTTTGAAACAGACGTTCACTAACTGCCTATTATTATTATAAATTTATTACAGTTGAGTCTGTTGACACTGAACTTCGATTATTTATGTGAGCTTAATTCACTTAATTAATGAAAATTTCTCAAATATTTTCACACGAAATATAATAATAGATTTATATATAATATATGTTATAACATTTCGCTGGGAAAGATAAATTCATTTTATTTGCAAACATATTTATGGACCTAAGGTTGAAATATTTTTTATTACAAATATGACCGTTTTGACAGTTCTGGTCCGCATTCGTCCCTTGCGCCACTCAGAACAAAGACGCGGTACAACTCACGCTGGAGCAGATTGATGTCATTCGTCGTCTCGTCAACAAGTATCCACAGCATCTGCAGCTCGCTACATCAGTCACTGGTCACTAATTTGTTTCATTTTCATTTGATTTGTGCCACGTTTGAGTTACTTTCGAAAATCAACCTTTATTCTCTGTTTTAAATAGACACGAAACTTAAATAAATTCGTTATTGGATTATTGGATTATTATTTAATTGAGGGTTCTTGAATATCATTTCATTAGAATTCATTATTAATAATATTAATGTATTGATATTATTTTTTATTATCATTAATATACTCTGTATCTTAAATACATTTGTACATACTTGTTATAAATTAGTGTGCACTAAAATACTGGTACTGACGCAGAAAATGTTAAATACGTATATTTACTTTATAACAGGCATCCTTGAGGCCCACAGCGCTAGGCCTCGTAAGATAGCATCTCTCATCGGTATCGAAGGAGGCCATTCTATCGGCAATTCCCTCGGTATTCTGAGAAGCTACTACCAGCTGGGCGTCCGCTATATGACCTTGACTCATACTTGTAATACACCTTGGTAAGCAATTTATGTCATTGATACACATTTGTTATAATTTTATATTACTTATTGAACGCTAGCGAATTTTGTATTGACATCCACAATAATTATTGGCAAAGCGATGTGAGGCGACGCGACGTAACCGCTTTACATGCGTCTGTGTACATTATTTGTCGCTTCATTTATTTGTATTGTTATTTCATAGGGCCGATTCCGCCAACGAGCCTCCCGCTGCAAACGGCCTAACGGAATTCGGAGAGGTAAGCAAGTTGTTTTATGACGCATTCATTCTGATTTACTGAATAACTTGTGAATGTTTTTTTAACATAATACATTATGTTTTATATTGAAGGATGCTAAATAATTTATTTGTTATTTATATTTGTAAATGGATTTTTGAAATATTTTAAAATATACTTTTACATTAAATATCATTTTAGTGACTGACTGACTAATTTAAATGTGACAATCAAATTATAATATTTTTATGATCGTAATTCAAACTAACGAAGTATATAATAAATTATATAAAAAGTATACAGTATATTAACTTCTGGATATACTTCTTAATGAAATTTATTTATTTATGCCCACTCTACCTTACCTTAGTTATAAAAAACTACATTTTTTTAGGTTTCTTATCAATATTTTTCTATGAATTAAGTTTTTTTTCAACTAATATTTGTAACCTAGTTAGTCCATTTAGCATGAGCTACGTAGCTCTGTACTTACAAACATACATGTATATATATATATATATATATATATATATATATATATATATATATATATATATATATATATATATATATATATATATATATGTACATACTATATGCATTACTTCCCTCTAAACATAGTACTAGGCTATTATTATACAAAGAAGAGCGCTAAGCGCTTTAATTTACTTACAATCTAATGCAATGCAATCGCGAATTTGTGTTAAATTTTAATTAATTACGTACTATTGGTAATATTTATTGTGTTGTCTTTCTCGTATACGGCACAGTTAGCTTATATTCAAATGAACAGTACCTGTATATTACCTTTTTTTTATTATTACATATATATTTTCTTTTTACGTCTGTTAGTTGAATGATTTAAATAAAACAAATGCCAGCCATCGAAGTGTATACGTCTCTCGCCAATTAACGATACGTTTGTTACACACCAATAAAGCGGAGTTACTTTATGAGGGGTAGAAAACATTTAACTGTTTGATTTACACGCAAAACTTTTTCACTATTACGTTAGTAAATTTTCACTTTGCAGTGCCTAATAGCTTCGAATAGTTTATATTACTATATAAATATCCATTTCAATCGATACCTTATTGAAATATACCCACACACAAATGTATGTATGTATATATATATATATATATATATATATATATATATATATATATATATATATATATATATATATATATATATATATATATATATATGTGTGTACTATAATAATCGATATTAAGACAATTTAAACGTTGAAAACTTATTTAATTTACAGAAATTTGATATTTGGAAATCATAATTGATTATACTGTTTTTGTCAACAGAAAGTGGTTCGCGAGATGAATCGCATCGGCATGTTGATCGATTTGTCTCATGTGGGGGAAAACACGACGCGTGCCGCCATCCGATTGTCGAAAGCTCCGGTTATCTTCAGCCACTCCTCCGTCTACAGCCTCTGCCCTCACAAACGTAATGTCCCGGACGATATCATCCAATCCATGGCAAGTGATCTATTACTGTGTTTGTCACGCATTCGGGATTTACTAGAGTATACTGAACCGGTTCTACCGCTCGCTGGCTCCAATCTGGATAAAACTTAAGCGTTTAAGCTTCATTGACTCATAAATCATTAAGCTTTTATAATTTAATCTCTACAAGAAGGTATATTATGAAAGGAAACAACAGTAATTCATTTTATAAATTTCCTATAGGAAATTTATAAAATCAAGAAATAACATTTGTTAATATTATGTATAATTTTTATTGTTTTAGTTTTCATATAAGTTTGTGTTCACAGCACTATTCTTTTTAAAACGTACATCACTATATTTCACAATACATTACAATAATATTAAGAGAATTTTATTAAGATATTCCGCTATTAATATATTTTATGAATAACCTTTTCAAAGAGCAATCAATCAACATATTAACAGCTGCCAGAGGCATATGTTTTTGCGTTCCTTTTTAATTCAGTTTATTTGTTACCGAATGTATACCATAGGAAATTGACATAATAAAATTTTCCCAGACTTTCATCACAATTTAATAATACAAAATAAAGTCTAGGTCGTAAAATTAATATAAAATTCTTCAAATTCACAGTGCAGTGGCTCCGAAATACAAGAGTCTAAGATGCAGAGCTAATTTCGCTAAGGCTTCGTACTTTATGCTAATAGATTCAACGCTCATCTCAAAATTTTCTTTTTTTTTTATTTGAATGAATAATTCGACTAGAGCGTTATTAGTAATGATTGTGAAATTTAAATATTTTATTCAAATTATTAACTAGTGGCCCACCCACGGCTTTCATCGTTTATTTTACACGGTTTTTAGGGTTCCGTAACTCAAAAGGAAAAAACAGAATCCTTACATTATCAGAAATTTAACTATGTAAATTTATATTTTATTTTGGAAAATATAAAGTTATATTTTCCACAGCGGAAAACTTACAATCATAATTCGAATTGGTACAGAAACCTCTGTGCACGAGTGCTAATCGCACTTGATCGATATTCCTAGTTGCTAATAATAAACTTGAATTACGTCCACTTTAAAGCTTTCTGCGATATCATATTACAAATCTTCAATGCTTTTGTATTTACTTTAAGAAAATATGCATTTATTACGCAGAGCTTTCTTTTACAACAATCTATCTCTTGGTGAAAATTATAATCGAAAAAAACTGTCGTGTAGCTTAGTTGTACATTTACACAAGGACATTTAATATTATCTAATATTTTTTCCTAATACAATGTGTATATATATATATATATATATATATATATATATATATATATATATATATATATATATATATATATATATATATATATATATATATATATATATTTATACATACAGTTAGAAGTTCAGAACACTAATATTTTTCATTATAATGCTTGTAAAGTACATTAAATGAATAAATAAAACATTACACACACTACCATTTGCTTGCAAAGAGTATATATAAATGAGATTTATCATTTTATATGTATATACCTTACGTGAACTGCCTCGTTTCGAGCTCTTAATTGTAATTGAAATACTCACATCAACACAATACCTATTTTGAGAAATAAAGCCGCTACTTTCATTATTTTCGATTAAAATGATATTTATACAGTCGTATACTACTACTTGAACATTTTTACTTTAAAATAATATTGAAAGTAATTAAAAATATAAATTTTAAATTCTATTAAATTTTGTAATTTTAATAAAATTATATAAATTAGGTCCACTTGCGAGTAATCGACGTAATTTGACATTTAATATTTCGCTACGGAAACATATAGTACCTACACATAGTATATTTGCCAATTTTTTTTGTAAATTTTATCAAAATTTACTTACGTGAGCTATCAGTAATTAAAATCAGACTTCATGGGATTTTTTACGGGAGCCGCACGCAACGCTATTATAAAACATTTTGAATTGAAAGCTCAGACTTTAATAATGCCGAAATTGATTCATGTCTATTTAAATGTTTTAAATATTTCATTTACAGAATAGATTTTTCATGATTATGTGTATAGATTTATAAAAAAAAAGAAATTACATATTACATTATATTATTATATATATAGAATTTAAATTGATCAACAGAAGGAAAATGGTGGACTCATCATGGTAAACTTCTTCCCTGACTTTGTGAAATGTGCACCGAACGCCACTCTGTCTGATGTTGCAGGTAATATTTAGTTCTACCAAAAATCTATTAATTAGTACAATACCTGAATAAACATTGTAATTGATATTTTTATTATTTTTAAAGTGTCAATCCATGACACTAAGGCAAGAGACTACTCCCGCTGCGTTCAAATTTTTATATGTTTTCTGTAAATATTTCTGTGATTTATAGGTTTTTGAACATTGTTTGTTCCATTTAATATATTGAGCATCAAAAGTATATTATTTTATTATAAGTGTCAAATAATTAATTGGCGGAGACCATTGTAGCGCAGTGGGTCAGGATCTGGCCCATAGCATAGCACTTTCACAGTACTCAAGACGTACCATTAGAAATCCTGCAATGTTAAACCTTAATACATAAATTTAATATCAACCAGATTATTCAATTTATTATTCGAATCGTTATTCATATATATTAATTAAATGGAATTTTACCTATATCATTTTGTCACGGAATGAAACCATATTACTATCTCAATTCTCAATAAATAAAGGATCAACGTATCAATGTATACACCCTGCAAATTATATCAATTGTCTGCTTAGTATTTCACTAGACATGACATGTGACAGTTGTACAGTATCAACCGTTTAAAGTAGAATAATAAAGAAATAGTTAGATTACATTAGAAATACAGTCAAACTCAAAATTAAGATTACGATATGCTTGATATATATTTGTATAAAAATTCTTTAAAATTATATTAAAAAAAAATAATTATATAGTATATTTTTGTATATCTAGTATTCATTTTTAAGAATCTAACGATGACATTTGTCCCTAATAATAATGACCAGCTAGGTAGGTACTCCTATTTTAAAAGTGAATCCTATTCAATACTAAGGAAAAAATAATTATAAAAAATTCGAGGGACTCAGATTTGCTACTCATATAAAACCTAGTATAAATATCCTACTATATATATATATATATATATATATATATATATATATATATATATATATATATATATATATATATATATATATATATATATATATATATATATATATATATATATATATATATATATATATATATATATATATATATATATATATATATTAATTAGAGTGCACTCACTTAACTTTAAGATAATTTACATTAAAACACGAAAATACATAATTTAGACCAAGAAATGACAATTTAATATAAATAATTAAAGTCCTCTGTAATGTGACGTTTTCACTTTTTTTGTAATTTCGTATATTCTATAAACACACGTCTATGTCAATTACACGCTAAAAGTAATCTCTATACATCTTACATACATACATATATAAACTTTATATATGTATGTGTAGACTTAATAAGTATATATAAAATTTCCAATATAGTTTCAAAGAAAACTGAATTTATGATTATTTCATATATATTTTTAAATGTTTACAAAAAAGGAAGAAATTATTTACTTCAAAGGTATTAATGTGAAATATAATATTATTTTAATATATTTGCTAAAGTTACTTTGGAATTATTCTTCAGTTAAAATGAAAAATGTTTGTTTTAGAGCATTTTCATTACCTAAAGAGGATGATTGGCGCTGATTACGTTGGTATCGGTGGAGATTTCGACGGAGTTAACAGGTAAATTAACTGACATCGTAGTAAATAATGAAACAGTAGAGCAAATTTTATTAGATCGGGATATATATATATATATATATATATATATATATATATATATATATATATATATATATATATATATATATATATATATATATATATATATATATATATATATATATATATATATATATATATATATATATGTTTTTTTACTTTTGTACCTTCTGTCTAATAAAGCTAGACTACAGCTTGCGACAAATTGAACAAAAAATAGAAAGAGAAGAAGTCCTTTGAGTACTTCACTGTGTAAATACATAGAATGTGGCAGGTTGGCAAGCAAATTCTCACAAAAACAGAATCTTCTAACTGTGCAATATTTACCGAAATCCTAACAAGCCTTTTATATTTTATCTATCGGCAGCACGCTTAATTTCTAAAAAAGAAAACAACAAAAAAAAACTTTATCTGAAATCTAAAATATTTTGGATACATGTTGAAGCGAAATTAATAAAGATTTTTTTAATATTTTTCTTCTGTCATGAATAGAATATTTAACTTAGACAAGAAATATTGTCTCATCCCTAACTAATCTCATCCCTAACTCAGCTACTGTGTTGTAGGTTGAGATTTTTACATGATGATATGTTTCAGATATTAGATTTTCATATTTCAACGAAAAATATGCTATATCTCGCTTAACAAGTTTTACTGAAGAGCTATTTTCTGGTTTCCTATAGTTTAGATGTTTATATAACAGGTGTTCCAGATCCTTGATTTTTATATCATTGGACACGTTATCATGTTGAATTCTTGCATTGTTCAAAATTTATTATAGCCTAGATCCTGCCTTGGCCTGACAAATATACAAAAACAAATTTCATTCTAATCCGTTCAGCAGATCCGAAGATGTGCGTGTACAAACAGACAAATAGACCGAAAAATATTTCAAAAATCATAGATTCGTATTATGTTAGTGCTTTTACATCTTCCTGCATCATTTTTTCCTAAAAATATTTGTAATGTGCGGACAAATCTTTTACTGTTTTTCGTAGCACAGATACACACAGCACAGCACAGATATAGCACTCTTGTCCAGATTTACTTTAAAATTGAATAATATAATCTATATGTTATTATATTAATATTATTTAAGTACGACAATCGGCCCCGAACTTACACTGCGATGGGCTCGATCTCCTCTTGGAGGAAGAAACTATTTTCATTTTCCCGCACTGGTAAGAGCGGCATTGAGTTTTGTCACTTCACATGTAATATTACAAATAGGACGGGAAGTGACTAACGGAGTGTCTTTACACTACCCTCTCTCTCTGCCTAGCCGTATGCGGTATATGCCATCAGACCGAACGAAAGTGCATGAAATTTAATACCTGTGCCAATGGAAATGTAATCAAAAGAGCTTCATTTTACATTGTCAAGCTTATTGTCATATGGAAGGATATAAAATATATTATTTATACAAATGGACATTTTTGTATCGTCGAATGAACCATAAAGCCACCACCGGATCGATATGCAGTTCTGCTGAGCGAAGCCGCCAAAAACCTCGACAGTTGCACTTTCCAATATCAATGTTATAATTTTATTATTAAGCACAATGGTGGCTATTGTGCATCAGACTCAAACCATATTAAGGGTAAAACACGTTTTTATGAATAAATATCTAAATATTTTTAAGCATTTTACTATGCTTTACGTACCAAACAAAAACATAAAATATACTGAAATTCTTTGAAAGACGCGTGTACCCCGAGTACATCATAAATTATTGTTTTATTTATAGAACTTAAGATATGACGTAACAAGTTTATCTTTATTTATCGTTCTTATCATATACTACAAATCATATCTGTATATGATAAAAAAATGTGATTTCAAAAAAACTATAAGAATAACTCTTTGCTTAAAAATATCTCACAGAGAATGTCCAATAGAATATATATATATATATATATATATATATATATATATATATATATATATATATATATATATATATATATATATATATATATATATATATATATATATATATATATATATATATATATATATATATATATATATATATATATATATATATATATATATATTTATACACACTATGAGATTTGGTCTACTGTATGTAATAGCTACGAGCTCTGACGTTGCACAAAGATAAATTTTACTATTTATTGAATCACATAGCCTAATTAAATTTCATTATGGGTTTAAATTAGCCATTAACTAATATCTATTTTTTTTGTTTCATGTTTACATGTTACTTTTTATAAGCATAATCTGGAATTACATTGTAAATAAGTTTAATTTATCAAGCTTTTTAGCAAACTTTTATGTTAAATCAATTTAACTTGATGTAAAGCTCTATTTACAAGAGAGTTAAAACACAAGCACGATTAAGCCAATAATGTCCATTACAGAGTTCCTCGTGGCTTAGAAGATGTCTCGAAATACCCTGAACTATTTGCCGAACTATTGCGAAGTGGACAATGGACCGTGCAAGAACTAAAGAACCTGGCTGGACTAAACATGCTTCGAGTCATGCGACAAGTTGAAAAGGTAAATAAATACACAGTACAGTGTTCATAAATTATATTGTTCTAAGCTATTAATATATCGAAGAGATCTTACGATCTTCATTAAAAGAATAATTATTACGACAATTACGTAAAAAAAATTAAAATGTACTCGTATTATTTATCTACTTTAAAAATCATTTATCACAACAGGTAAGAGATGATTTACGAACTAACGGCGCCGAGCCCGAAGAACATCCAGATTCTCCCAACGACAACGGAAACTGCACAAGCAACGCCTTCTATACCGACGTTGCTTAAACGACTAACAGAAATTATATGGACATCAGGTTATTTGACTGGAAAACACTTATTTTTTAGAAAATCTTGGGAAACTGTAACCGGAAGTAATATTTTAAGTGACGTTTTGGCTTTTACAGTGAATTGCAACCTGGCTTAGCCTGATGTCTTATATAAAATTTCTTCATTTTATCATTATATCTGTCAACTAATTTTAGTAGCTCTAAACTATTTTACTACGGCGAAGTGATATGTGGTCGACTAAATTGAATTGAACTATGAAACTATTCCAACGCTTTGATGTTTAATTGGATTATCAGATCGTAACTTTATCTTCGTGCAAACGTTAGATCTAATTTAGTTGTGAAAAAATTTAGTTAACAGATATGTGACTTATAAAATACGAAAACTTATTTCTATCCAATTGGTGTGTTATTACAATATTGAATGTATTCCATTGATGTTCTCTCCAAATATCTGTATGAAGTTTAAGTTTCGAGAATGGTTTGTCATCGGGGGAGACTTAACAAACTCACTAAAGAGCGACTCGGGTGAGGATAGTTTAGGGAGCGATAAAAAGTATCTCATTCTATAACTTTTCCACATAAAACCTACCTTTTTTCTTTTTTAGTAGGAAGAATTTATATATATATATATATATATATATATATATATATATATATATATATATATATATATATATATATATATATATATATATATATATATATATATATACATATATATATATATATGATTTTACATATACATATATACTTATATTTATTTTTTTAAGAGATACGATATCCGAATTATCTATTTTGTTTGAAAATAAAGTTATAGAATGAGACGTGTTTAATACAATATTTAATCGCATGTAACCATTAGAATCTGAAATAAATGTATCGGTGTAGTAGACGCATGATAGATGTTCACTGTCGTAAAGCACTGTTTTCTTCAACTTCTTCGTAATTAAATAAGCTCTCGGTGTCAAAATATCGCCCTTCTTAACTCTATCATCATCCAAAAATGGCTCCGTTGTGAATGTATGTACGTGTGAGTTGTATTGAATTTAATGAAGCCGAATTAAATTGTTTTTTATTTATTTTTTAATAGCTAACTTAACCCATATTGGACAAGCTAATGGATTACATTAACTAGTTTAAATTAAAATTAATAGGGAATTAAGGAAAAAAAATATATAATTTTATTTATACACTTGATTAAATCATATGTAAAATGTTTTAGGAACGTAGTTAGCTAATAAATTTTTAATAATGTAAAAAAAAAACAATTAAGAATGATCAAACAATCGTTTTGATGAGGACTCGTCGATAACAAGGAAAGTGACAGTTGTAAAGGAAATGCCATACGGATGCCATTCTACTGTACTATTTTATCTTCTCATTTACTTCCGCCTGTGTGTATAATAGGTGATTTTATATTATTATTATTAGAGGCGACAGTTTAATTTGCACTAGCCTGATATATTAACTTTGTACAATTACATAATTTGTAGCGTATTCTCTAGAAATGACCATATTATTTTAATAGTTTTGACTTGTAGCCGGGACTAAATTACCGATAGATATTATATATATATATATATATATATATATATATATATATATATATATATATATATATATATATATATATATATATATATATATATATATATATTTATATATATATTATATATATATATATATATATATATATATATATATATATATATATATATATATATATATATATATATATATATATATATATACTATATCGTATTTTCAATATTCTTACTAACAACGGCTTTATAGTAATGGCCTCTTTTAATACAGTCATGTATGTAAGTAGATTATATTACTGTGTAGATTTCAGTACTAGCAACTGTGCATAGCGTCATCTAATTTTACCCACTTTGTCTTTCTTGTGTGTTTTTAATTTTTTGTTTGTAAGTCAGTATGATACCAAAGAAACATGGCGATGAACAAGGTGTGCCAAATTTAATACGAAATTGAATATTGTAAACAGATTGAGTACGAAAGTGTACTTTTTTTTTTAATATGTCGAACTATTTATTTATGTATCCTAACTATTATTAATGATGATGCTAATGACGTCACAATTTGATTTTACTGTGAATAACTTGGTTGATTATTGTGTAAAATTGGCAATTTAATTAACTATATGTTCTCTTTATTAAATTTGTCGACATATTTTTCTTATAAAACATATCCGTAAGGACTAAAAGCCATCTGTCCCTATCTGCATCGAACCTCACATTTAAACATCAAAAACCGAATTATATTACACAATTTATTCCAAATCTCTTCAATATTAACCATACCAGCTTTAAAATTGTAATTTTCCCTTAAATTATTATGGTATTCGTAAATTTTAATTACTCATGATACCCTGAAGTCCTTTTTAAGACAGATGGTACAAAAGATACGACCCTTATGTATTTTCGTACTTTCATTGAATTTTGATATATTCATATACCTATGTCTATATGACAATAAATCATTTTATAAATGTCGATACTCCGCCTATTTCTTTGCCGTCGCCAGATTTGTTTCAAATTACCTAACTGCCTAACATTTTCTATACAATTATAACGCAACATAAATCTCATCAATATTTTTAGAAGTGTGAATTCCTCAAAATCGATATTCATCGTTTAAGTGAAATCACTTATTATTTAACTCGTAGAAGGAATAGGCGGATATTTATCTCGATCACGTTGACGTGTGACCCTTATATATAGTGAAATCGACTATTTCTTAGATATTATGACTGAAAATTTTCGAACTTTTATTATAGCATTACTATCATGTCTGAAGTCTGGCTGTTATTCTCTAATTGGTTTTAAAATGTATTTTATTAAAAATGTCTTTTTGCACGAGCGCACAGCTGTAACATGTATTCGACTTAATGATTAATAAAGTCTTACTGAATGTATTCAATTGTTGTTTTACTATCGTCACTGTACCTCTTGTAAGAAATATTAATATATAAAAAAAACATTACCGTCAATACTATATTGTTAGAAATCGGAAGCGATAAGTATAAAAAAACACAATTTAGTATGATCTAACGCTATTTTAATACAAAACTACCCTGAATGAACAATATTACGCCTTAATCATTTAAAATCACGATCTCTAATAATTACTTGACAACCAAATGAGTTGTTAATCCCAACTATAATATTATTAATATCTATAATTATCAACACTACTTATATAATAAATTATATATTTATTAATTCTCAAATATTTACGTTTTTCTGCCAAAATAGCTTATAATAAAATTGATAATATTCATTTTATTAAATTATTTTAAATATTTGATCCTTTCGTACTAAAATATTTATTTAATTAAAAAATAGAAATTGATATTAAATGATTTAGTCCTAAAACACCCTAGGTATAAATGCACTCATCCTGAGATATCTTACATTTTATTTATTTTAAAAACTAACAAAAAAAAATAACAAGTGCGAGTGGGAATCGCGCACTGTTGGTTCCGTCCCAAATCCTTCATATATACTATAAACTTTCACTTTCACTCAAGGTATATTTTAATTACGCGACGAATTTCATTTAACGTGCGCTAAATACGGATACGTTGACTTAAAGTTTGTTATTTCGTACTTCAAGGGACTGTAAATCTTAATTTCAACTTGTTACCTTAACGCGATTTTGAGAAAATAATCTCAACAGTCGGACAAGCAGACAGACGGACAGATAAAGACCTAAGAAAAAAGTAGAAACCTTATTCTACTTTTTTCTTTTGACTTGTGCTTTGTCTAATATTACTGTTATTTAAATTATATCCCAATAGTATTTTTCATGAGATTGTTACAGAGTGTCCAACCACTAGGCTCTATTCACCTGGTGGCTCAAGGACGTGTGAAAACCAAAAGAAATTAAGATTATCATAACATTCAAAAAGCTCACAACAAGCATCACGAGTACCTGAATTTATTAAATCACAATAATTTGTATTCCAATAATAAAATAACAGTTCATAATGGAAATACATTTTTATATACAATACACGAAATTCACGAAATGTCATATCATATGTGAACAGAGGTAAAATGAAACAAGGAGATTGGTTTACCTTAATATCTTCTTACAATGTAATTAAATAAATAAATTTTACATACTATATGATTTACAGTTTGAAATTTAAAAGTAAATTATTAAATATATGTTTAATATAACTTTATATATCTATATAATATATGGTTATATGGTCGATGATTATTTAAAATTGAAATTACATATTAAAATACAATTATACGTTTTTATTTTCAAAATGACGCTATTTTTTGATTATAGAGTTTCAGTTTTCTAATTTCTTACTTACAAAGAACTTATTTGCTGAATTTCAACATTCAAGTTTCAGCGGGTGGAGCTATCTATATAATCTCTGGGTCATCAGTCGGTCGGTGGGTTTTACCTTCACCTTTTAGTTATATACTCCTGTATATGCATATCCGAGTATCTATATGTTACATACTATATCAAAGAAAAAAAACTAATATAACAAATTTACTCATTATCTTAGAAATATGATTTGGGTGAAACATATATTTACGTGTAATTAAGAAGTCAGAATCTATTATATACACATATACATTGTGAATGATTGGACTATCGATATCTATCTAGCTTGTCATTTTCCTAGGAGGTCCTATGTTATTGTCTCCAGGCGTTCTCAACGGGCAAGTTAATTCATCATAAACTTCGGCATATGATTTCGAAGATGTAGAAGCTCGTACTATAGGTACGATCAAGAACTATGTAAAAACTAAAACTATAAATCGTTGAATCTATATAGCAATAAAGCTGCTTCCGATTTAATATTGACATTTGTTTAATAGTAAGCCATGAAGAGCCTTTGCAGCTTTTACCACGCAATCAATAAACAAATTTATTAGAAAAATTTTTTTTTAAGACATCTTAAGCTCTTATCACTTGGGATATTAATCTCATGCAAAAACCAGTAGAAGCGGTGTGTATCCTGTGAACATCGTTAAATCGAAAATCTACCCAGCGCCAATTTGGACCCCTGTCCTGCCGTTAACGAGGATGTCACTGTGTGTGTGTTTTTTTTATATATTTTATATCTGTATTTAAAAATATTAATATTAATTTTTAAATTTCGGAACTGTTTTTCGCTATTATAAATGTATATCTGTGTACATTTAAGTGAAATCACATCCTCAGCACTGAGAGAGCGATAGAGTGTACATTAAAATACCTCAGTACTCTAAATAATACAGGTAATAACAAAAAATATTTAAGAAACTGAATTTCGTTAAGAAAGAGAATATAGTTCTTACATTTATCTTACATAATACACGTTACAGTCATATCATTAAAATAAATAAACTCTCATATGTCAAGTTATAAAGACTTTTATAATAACGTTACTTTTATGAAAATCGAGTTGTACATTTTTCTGTTTGTTTAAAAAAATCAAGAAATTCTTTTTTTTGGTGCAATTTGTACTCGTGCACCGACGGTTCTGTACCTAATTCTTGACTATTCAAGGCAAATACTACTTATAAAAGTTAACAAACTTCAATTTGCGGTTGTATCTACTTATTTTGTATGAAATTAATTACAAATATAACTTTGTAGTTGGTTTCTTTCTATAATTTCAATCAAACATATAATTTCAATTTTGAGATTTTCCCCTTCATCAATACTGTAATTTCTTACTAGTCGTGAAATTTCAAATTTCTAGTTTAATGAAATACAATTAGTAAGACTCAACAAACTACAATTTGCGGTCGTATGTTCTTTATAATTTTTTATTAATATTTTATTATTTTTTTTTATTTTATTATTATTTATTATTAATTATTTTTTATTAAATGAAGTACAGTACTATTAAGCTTGTTATAATTTTTGCTGGAATATAATTATAAATTTCCAAGTTCTAATATATTGCCAAATTTCTTAACTTTAGGTCAACAAGTAGTACCCTGTAGGTTTTGATTACGCGGCGATTTTCATACAAAATGCAAAAAATTAAGCATAAACGCTCATATATTTTGATTGCGTTGACTTATTAGTTTGATTTTTTTCAGTGCTTTAAGAAGTTATTAATTTGGATGTTTTATAAAGATTCCGTTTTTTTCCTTTTGATCTTCAATCGGAAAAAAATGGACGGACAATAGGACAAACTGAACATCTTAACAGTAGGCATTATATAAAAATATTATGTCAGTATATTTCATAACAATATACAGAAAGTTAAAGAATAGTTTAATTTTTGGCTTACTTTATTGAAAAAAATTGTACTATGTCTATGTTATATTAATGACTTTTTGTTGTATGACATCTCCCTCACGAAACAAGGAGAGACAACAACCTTTGCAAAATTTATTTTATAAAAGTAAAAAATCTAAGGACTTAGCTACCACAGAGTGGTCAGAGGTAGGACGTACTTATGGCATAATAATATTCGAAATGTCATTAAAAAAAATGTTTCTTAACCTCCAAAAGCGTAAATTTAAAGAAAAACGGAATGAAATTGTTAAAATCATAGTATTTGTATAGCATTTTTATTACATGCAATATGGAAAAGACGGCCTACCATTGAGTTTTAGTTGTTTCACCATTTTTTTATTCAGTTATAATGTAAAAACATACTTAAGTTAAGGTGATTATTTAAAGTACCTGTAAATTAAAACTTAAAAGATTTAATTAAATAGCAGTTTTATTTTTTACTCTATTCCCGTCTGTAAAAAAGTATAGCGACTGTCCCACTACATGTGTATGGTACGATATATGGTCTAACAGCTAAGATATAAAACGTATGTAAACGTAACGTATTTTTGTAGTGAAATTTATAGAGCAGGAAATATATCAAGTCTTTGTTGCGATGTCGAGAGATTGCGATCTGTATCCGGTAGAATCCCTCTTTTAATTTATCAGTAAAAAGCCTTCAGCCTTTTATTTTTACGGCTGTTTTTTACTTGTATATAATATATAATTTTTTTAAAGCTTATCACTATATACCACATATAGTAGGAGCTATGTCCATATACGTATATACTAGAGCGGTAAAAGGACCCACTAACCCACGATGGCCACATTGTAAGTTAATCCAATACCTACAGAATTATTGTTGATTACTTTCTAGGTCACTCGATTTCAAGTTAGAGAAATTTTAAATTCTTGTTTATTGAGAATTGTTCTTTATTTCATAGTTGAATGTTCTTACTTGAAACCTGCCTATATACTCCTTTTGTACACGTAACGTTCGACGCTAATGAGCAAACTGAAAATCTGTAATACAGTGTGGCACGCTGATGTTTCAAAAATTAATTTGCACGTCGACTTAACGAGGCGAGTTTGAAACTCGTACACGAAAGCTTATCACACTGTGAAATTACGACGCTTAATATACGTAATCATCTTTATATTGCCAGGCATCTTGCTTAGTGTGTGTCTTTTTATAACAAAATGTTCTTAATTTTTATTCAAAATATGTACATTGTATTATATATATATATATATATATATATATATATATATATATATATATATATATATATATATATATATATATATATATATATTATATACTGATTTTGACGGGACTTTCACTGGCAGGTAGAGTTTAGGCAAAATGCTAATAAAATATAAATATATATAATTATTATATACATTTAATTTTTATGCAAGAAACACATACATTATA
Organism: Dione juno; assembly: GCA_037127375.1. Lineage (NCBI taxonomy): Eukaryota > Metazoa > Arthropoda > Insecta > Lepidoptera > Nymphalidae > Dione > Dione juno. The sequence continues at coordinate 2,062,590 of JAXRJS010000003.1, forward strand.
TACACGATTTTCAATCAAAAAAGTGAGTAAAGTAAAGGAAAGTTTATACAAATAATATTTTTATAATATGAACATGTACAGTCTGATTTCGTATAACATTGAAACGAACGCCATTCAGTTTACATAAGCGGCTAAGCCGCGAGCGGATAAATCGCAAATATAATAAGATCAATTAATAGTATTGATTTGTATCTGATGCGTGAATTTATGCGGCTCAATAAAGTTTCGTTACGCAATTTGGAGTTTACTAACTTCAACTTGTTCCGCTCCTTCCTTTCAGTTTCTCATATAGGATTTCTCTCATTTTTAATATGTATGACATTAAATTTTTTTTTTTTTTAAATTAATTGATTGAACCTCCGACTAACGCGTTAGCTGTCATAAGCTGACCTCAAGATTACTCCAATTATTTTCCAATTATTCATATCCAGCGGCTAATAGAATTTAGTTATCACAATTCACTATTAATAATATATATATATATATATATATATATATATATATATATATATATATATATATATATATATATATATATATATATTATATATATATATATATATATATATATATATATATACATATATATATATATATATATATATATATATATATATATATATATATATATCTATATATATATATTGGGTTGAGTAAATAATAATAATAATAATAATAAATTTTATTTCAGTAAAATATGTGATACAGATACACTCTAGATGTATTTATGACTTGATATATCTACAAATCTAGAGGAGAGCGATGGCAGCCATACTAGTGTAAACTGTGTCACAGCTGCCAGCTTATATTAGCTCATATTTAAATGTCCATAAAGTTAATTCTCAATTATTACTTCCAACATTTAAAATTAAAATTAATATAAATAATTAATGATAATTCTACTTATACAATCTCATATCATTTAAATTTATCATGTTACTGACAAAAACAAATACCCGTAGTATTGTAAACGTATATTATATATACGTATATAAACGTATATTTCCGAAAATTTCCGATCATATATGAGATCCTTTTTATATATTTTTTTTTAAACATCTATACATTTAATAAAATATCTATTCGTGATTTCAAATAATTGGATTTTTTAAATGTATATAACTTATTTAAAATAAAATAAAAAAATTAAAATGTATTTTTAAAAATTTAAAAATAAATTTTTAAACTTTTTGCCTGTCTGTCTTTCCGTTTTACTAGGCTAATCTCCGGGACCGCTGAATGAATCTTTATGGAACTTTTGTTGAAAGATCGAGAAGTTTGTGGGGCAACATACTATACTTTGGCCATACTATACTTTTACCCCGGAACTCCCTTCGGAACAGTACCTTCCGTCCAGATAAAACCTTGCATATAAAATTATATACTTACTAAAGTGATTTAAAAGAAAAATGTAAAAAGTCTTATATGTACAATACATAAATATTATATTACAATAGATTCAACAACACATAGACGATTAAGCGGGCGAAGCCGCGCAGGGATCGCTAGTATCGATCAAATTAAAAGAAACTACATATTTTCTTGGTAATACAATACATTTGTAAGCAAATTAATCTGCTAAATTCTTTCTATGGTTTGAAATAAACAAGTAGACTATAAAGAAAAATATTTAGTTTAATTTGCTTTGTTAGAAGTACATTCATTATTTCTGGAGTACACTGTGAATGTGACACGTTTCCGTCTATACAGTTAGCAGCTACGTGTGTTAAACAAAATAGTACATGATGATACGTTCATATTATTTTTTATATATTTTCTATGTGGGTAGTATAGCAATTTTTAATATAAATATATAAATCTTTATATTATTTACATTATATTAGGTATGTAATACTAAATCATTTAAACTTTTATATATCAAGAGCTTGTGGAAAGGAAACTCCAAAACAATAAAGAATGTAGTCCATAACCTGAAATTTTAGTAAATCCAACTGCGCCGTGTTGTAAAGCGCTCTTAGCCTTTGTCGATACAATACTCACAAAAGCCACTTTTAGAGTTTAAATTTTCTTTTAAGTCTTGAAAGGTGGGTATTCTCTTTTAACTGCCAATCGCTTACAAGTTACAAGTGTTAAAAATGAAAGGAAGTCCAAAATGTGTGTACGGCTTAAGAACCTAGACAATTCAAGCTGATAATATCGCATCAATGTAATCAATCACATTTGTAGACTTTTAGCTACACTTTAGTGATAGATCCCTCCTATTGCCACTCTCCGACAGAATTAGTGACATTTCGTAACACTAGGTTCCCTCTTAGGAAGAGTTTTGAACTAAAAATAATACCATTATTAAAATTCAAATTTAATTTTTCTATAATTTTTCCATTCCTTTTGTTTTTATGTTGAAGTATATTATTATTTATAAAATGAATTGCGTTCGTTTAGTTATGTTATAGGAAATCACATTGTACATGTTTCAATATACTCGTATTAATTATATAATAACATATTTTTTTCTAAAATAATTACCGTCAAAATAGAAATCCCGTAAAAAAGAACAAAAAAAAGAAACAGTTACTGATTATCTCAAAAAGACCCAGACATTCCTGGTAGTAATTATAGACAGATATATTTAATTATGAAGATAGATGGAGCGATGAGACAATTTTTATTATAAATTTAAAAGAAATTCAATCTAAATATATAAAGGCGTATCAACCGAACAAAACCGTATAACCGAATAAGCACATGTATAAATGTGGCCGGCTTATTAGCGGCACAGTGTCGAATGTAATCGCGACGGTTGTAGGTTCGATTCTAACTTCGGGAAATGAATTAATGTAATTTCTTCGCTCTGGTAATCTAAAGCACGCTACTGAACATGCAATGTTTCCAAAATTAGAAACTTGGAACGGAACTAGGGCGAAGAGTGCCCCAACACTAGGTTCCCTCTGCCTCTCCTGCATTATGTGACAGTGTAAAGCTTAAGCAAAAATTATAAGTTCATAATATTTAAAATGTAAAATTATTTAATTTTATAAAACTATTATCTTTCAATGAACTTAAAATTATTCTAAAAGTATAGTTTTCTAAAAAAACTTCTGTTCCTTTTTAAATGAATTAATATTCAGGGTACAAGCCAATTCCCTAAATTTCTTTAATAAAAGATATAAATATTAAAAATATATTTTTTACTCTTGTTATTTGATAATGGTCTAGATTTCATGAAATAAAACATGATTTAATTAAATTGAATAGATTATTTTTTCATGGCCAAATAGTATAAATTTTCTATTATATATTATGAGCGCAAATTATTCTATTTTAACGCGATCCTCTTATTAATGATTTCAATTGAATCTCACCAACCAATAGAGTTACAAATAAAACTAACTTTATAGAAGAAAATCACATTTAATTGAGTTAGTATTCAAGCTACAAATTATAATCTCGGTTATATCTTGTGTTTACGTATATTTAGAAAATGTAAGTGTCTTAGCTAGGTACTTTAGCGAAACATGACCCGCTGTATGAGAGAAGCAAAGAAAATTGATATATAAGAATTTAATTAAACAATTAACTTTGATGAAATTTCAACTGATCCTTTAGCTGTGATATATATGATTAAAAATAAAAAGAAGTATTTTGATTTGACATGTTGTTTCCGAGAAACAGTTTGTGGACAAACATACGCATGCACGAAAATTGATACACATGTTTGAAAGCCTAAACAGGTCATCCAAATCTTATCCATTTCCAATATATAAAATATATCTCACATTTTTATTCCGCCTAAGAATTATAATTTAACAATTGAATATTTAAAATGACCATTAAATGTTTAAAATCAAAAAGATTATTAGATTTCCATTGTGGAAGTCAATCCCGTAATTAGAAGCTACCGGCTCTCTGCTTGCCCCTTTTGCTCGTCAGCTTGTGGTCTAATTATGAGAACAAAGAAATAAATGGCAGATTATTTTTTGTTTGTGCAGGATTGTGCACTATTTACAATTCTTATTTCATACACAAACGCAGAAATGTGTTGGATTAAGATTTAAAGTCATATTCTACTTTTTATGTCGTAATTTCTAATTAGTAATTAATAAATAAAAAAAATATAAGTAAATGACGCACACACGTCTGATGAAACACGCACGTCTCAGAACTACTGGAGGGATTTCAATAATATATTTTTTTTTGTATAGCTATTAGAGTTGGAAAAGACCATAAAAAAGAAATAAAAGAAGCATAATAAACCAGAATAGTTAATCTGTAAGAAATAAAGAAATGAGTCTATAGCAAATGTTGTTTATTATATTGAGCATTTAGACTTATTTGAGACTTATAAAAATCAAAGGTCCGGAACGTCTCCTGTGGAAATCCAGTCAATTGAATGTTGGCACCAACTGGTAATAATATAAACGTTATTTAAAACGTCGAAGATTATCTATAATATGATCTGACATGACCGCCATCTTGTATATGTAATAAAACAAATTACATACAAAATAAAATATCGGTCAAGTGCTAGTGCTAGTACTCGCGCACCTAGCATTCTGTATCTATTTTTTAGGTTTAAGAATACCTATAGGTATTCTTAAATTTGCAGTCGTATCCACTCAATTTGTACGTAATTAACTGTAAATATAAGTTTGTAATGGTATATTTCTGCATTAAACTTACACATTATCAAATTTGAGATTTTATCGTAATTCAAAAAAATATACGTATATATAAACGTTCATATTTTTTGATTGCGTTGACTTAGATGTTTGATTTTTACTTTTCCCCAAGAGGTCATCGACTTGGACATTTGATATCAATTTCAGCTTGATTCTTCCAGGTGATTTGGAGAAAATAATCTTGAAAGACAGACCGACAAGAAAGTGTTCCTTTAAGGTTTCGGTATTTTTTCCTTTTGAGGTAAGGAACTCCAATAACGCACCAATAAAACTTTTGAATCTGAATCGTAGTTAAAAATCAAACCTAAATGAATCTACATACTCGTACACAGACGTATGCCCGTCAAAGTAATTGTATTTCAAACCGCGCGAGCAATCGAGCTCTATACACGTGCATACGAGTATACACCATTGGTTTTGTTATGCCAATAAAGTTACGGCAACAGATGAACGATGAAAGCATTCAACTTCTATAATTGCTTTATGTTAGTTTTGTAAGTACTGTAGGCAAAACAAACTTATAGTCTGATGTAGGTGACTGTATAACCTGCTGAACTGGTATAATTTTAATATTTTCTAATATACATACGAGTATACTTAAAAAAATATTTAATTTTAGTTTATATATAGAAAATAGAGAAATGGAAACAATTACCTTTTCAGTAGCATGTTTGAATAATATGCTTTCTGTAAAAAATTTTATTATACACAGTATTTTCAGAACTAAAAGATTAAAACACACTTATGTAGCTATCACTTTAGCAGGCATTCGCGTGGAATCTTGGCAACAGGCTGCGTCTCTCGTTCAATCGCAATATCAATTCTTTATATACTTTGGAAGATATTTCATTTTAAACTGATGTATTATATAAAAAATATCATATCATATTAAATTTTATAAAATATATCTTTTTATATACAACACAATATCATCCTTTAGATTTCCATTGCTTTACATAGTTCTTTAAGGATCTCTACTATAATCGGCCTTCCAGTGACCTTGACTACATCGTCGGTTCACCTGATATGTTCCTGGTAGCATTTGTCGATTTTTTTTTACGTTTTAAGGAAAATAATAATTTTCCTAATAAGTTATTTATAAAAATATAATTTAGGAAGGCACTTGAAAACAAAGACGAAAATTGTAGAATTGAATGATTACAAATTATTAGAAACTAGCGACATACTCACTTCGCTTCGCCTTCGCCTTCGCCGTTTAACTAAGCTGAATTTCGGAAGCATTCGTTTCTATACGTTATATGAAATCACATTTTACATGTTCAGTATACTCGTATTTATTCTAATTTTTTTTAAAATAATAGTATCTTAAGTCACCTCTTGTTACATCAGCTACCTGTCAGTGAATGTTCAGTCAAAATCGGACCAGCCTATTCAGATATTATCCGGAACAGACAGACAGACAAAAATATTATAAACCGTTATTTTGGGTATTTGTACCGTATATATACCGTATATATATTCATATGAATGTAGTAAAAAGTGGTTATTTTAATTTTACAAACAGTCATTTCAATTTTATTCAAGAATATCGTTATAGAAGATTTACCGATTGGTCGGCAACTAGTTGGTAAAGTCTGTCCGGCCACTATCGTAGCCACCGTCTAGTAAATAAGTCGTCCAACTTTGTTTATATTTCAATAAAATGTATAATTTTAATTGCTTATTAATAGTGTTATACATTTTCAAATATAAAGCAACCATTCCTTTAATAATCGTCTTTAAACAGAGCTTTCGGCTTTCAGCAAAAACTTGTCATCTTGAATCTTGTTAGGCACCATTGCCTAAAATGCGTAGGTATTAGTAGTTTCTGTATTGAGAGGCTCCGTGTACCATTATCACATTTATCGTTCACGTCATCATACATGTGATTTATCAAATATTCTAATATAAATTGAAATTTAACGCTGACGAGATCCTCTATTTCTATAAGTAATTTATATATACATATCTATAAGACATTTTCACGCTTTACGTTGAATCTACTTGTTTACAGAACTACATATTTAACTTCCAATGTCGTTATTCAATCTTCAAACGACTTGGGAATCCTCACTTACAGCCAAGTATTTAAACTTCAACAATCCCCATAATAGTACTTGATAAGGAAATTGCCTGTTTTCATTCGAAAGAGAAAATTTGATATAGTGCGCAGAATGTGCATTTCAGTATGTCATATTTGGATTTAACTGTTGTTATCATTTTTATGAAGTATTTTTAATATATTTACATTTGACACACACGCGACTCGTTATCAAGTGCATATATCTCACCTTGTGCTATATTAATATTGAAGCCTTTTGATCTTGAGTCTTCACTTTATCTTCTGTTACAGTAAAGACTTCAGTTATATAATATATAGAGACATACATACATATATCTCATATAGTGTAATAAATGTATAAAAATAATATATTATATTCTTTTTAAATTGTTAATTTGTATTTTAATGTTCAAAATTTGAAAGCTATCGATACTTTAAACTACGTCGAACGTTGTAGATATATCAGTTTAAGCGTTAGTAAACACGATTTCCATAGTAATGCAAATATATTTCTCTCCCTTGTAAATCGAATTCCAAGATCCCTTACTTTCTAAACGGATTCGTAATAATAACTACATGAACCTTTTCCTTTTCAATTTGAATTTTTAGAAAAAAAGTGTATATTTTTATATATTTGAAAGATATAAGATTACAGTTATAATTTGTTACTAGTTCGTAACGAAGAAATAATATCAAAAAAAAATTAACTATCTTGATGAACCTGATCTTAATGAACCTGACTGAGCCTTTGTTTACTTTTATACGTAATAATAAAAAAAATGTTTAAATAAAAGAAAATCTACTAAGTAAATTGTACTATAACAGCAATTTCCAACTTTTATCATAATATAAACGTTGTTACGTTGTTTCTGTGAGATGTTTCTCATTTCTAAAGGCCCTTCTATTCTGACATGTTAACTGGGTGAAATGCTGACTCCAGTACGTACAATAGCCGAGCTGATTTAACCTTTTCACTAAAGCAAGATATACATAGTATATGCAAATACATATACAACACTCAACTAGCTATTTACTTTTTGACCTAAAAGTTCGGCTATTTTAAACGTGTTTGACTACTGGAGATCGTTGTGAGTTCAATTCCCACGTTTAAAAAAGCGAAGCGAAGCAGTGGAGGAAGAAATTTACCGTGCCTAAGTGGATAAATGGTGACAAATTTATATCTAATCAATAACGATCATACGTACGAGTAAGTAGCGTATTCATTCATTTGTAATCACGCAATTTTTAGCTTTTTAAATAGACATCCCAGTGTCAGGACACTCTGTTCTCCGTTTTCGACACACTTTGTAGGTGGTTAAAGTTGAATGTTGAATTGGTACTTAAACACGCCTTGTCTTACCTAAGCGGGGAAACGAATTCGTGTGTTTACAGTCAGGCGTCGTTCCACTGCGACACGACGGCCTCCAATAATTGATTTTCAGTAAGTTTAGAATATCTTATTATTTTCCAGTATACGAGTCAATATTTGGAATTCATTATATTCCTTGGCCGAGACACGAGGGGCTCCCGCGGGATACGAAAGTTAGCGCCGCAATTTTGTTAGAATTAAATCCACGCAGGCACTACGACCAACACGAGACAGTTATAATAACAATCTTTTTTTTGCCTAATATTATTTATAAATTATAGCTTAATCATGTTTAAGTATTCTCAGAATGTCATGTACACACAATCCGGCTTTACGGTATAAAGCGTGAAAACAAATTTATATATATATATATTATATATATATATATATATATATATATTATATATATATAATATATATATATATATATATATATATATATATATATATATATATATATATATATATATATATATATATATATAATATATATATATATATATATAATATATATATATATATATATATATATATATATATATATATATATATATATATGATTGAATCCGGCATCATGGCCATTCGCAAGCAATCGAGCGTTCACCTCTGTGCCCACATACTGCAAACATTACGTCTTACAGATGGTTTGTTATTTTTATTATGATTTGTTATATTAATTATAGTTTTTAATTAATTATTCAAAAAATGTTACAACACTATGTTATCTTTGCTTTACATAAATACAATAAAAAGAGCTTACAAATTAATTTAATTACAAAATTAAATTGTTTTAACTAAGTTTCATTTCACTCATGAAATATTTTCTTACTCAAGTTTCTTCCTTCCCACTGGACACGTTAATTGAATAACTGTGAACGTTGATAGATGAATCAGCCGCTTTCTTGTTAAGTATGAGATCATTTTGTTTCATATTTATTTACTTATTGTAAATGTATATTAATACATCAAGCAAAAGCATTGGACCTCTTTATATGAAAATCGCGCGGACGGAGGGGTAAGAAATTTGGCACACATATAGTTTATGTGTAGGAGAAATGCAGAACTTAAGGTAACGTAATAAGTTAAAATGAATTGCAAAGTTTAACATGACTTCTGAACTAAGCTTTTGACTCAAATTCTTTATATATATATATATATATATATATATTATATATATATATATATATATATATATCCAACCGCAATAAAAAATGAGCATTCAGTGTGCTGGTAATTAAAATATGTAGGTACCAAATTTCAAAATTATTGTGCTGTACATGTTATACAACATTTGCATTTAAATTATAAATAGATTGAGTATTATATGTACATCTTTTTATGCTTCACGAGTCAACGTCAGACTTTTTGTCTTACTAGGGCTGGGAAATGTAAAGCTCAATAGGATATTCAGTAAAGTCTAAAACAAACTTCCGCCCTGCTTAAAACTTTTATTAAACGATAATAGCTTAAAGTCAAAGCCGGCTTTCGATAGCAAACAAAGAGGATTAAATTTAAGCGAATAACGTTCGGTTTGGGGAAGATAAAAATATAGAATTAGAATATTACGTCTCCGTCGAATATTATGCTGATCCGTCCACAGTGTAATAAATGCATGTTAAAGTCGATATTTTATGATAAAATTGCAATTCACTATTTCAAGGGGCGGTCTAACTTCTGGCTGTCTCGTAAAATGTTGTTTACCATAGCTTCAAGTGGACCCTTCTTGGCTATAAAATTGTTTACTGCTAATAAAACTTGTCCTTTAGTAGATAGAATTCACATTTTTTTATATTACCAATTCAAGTTAATGTAGAAGTGGCGTGAATAAATTCAAAAACTATGCCAATTTTGTATATTTGTATTTTAAAAACTATGCGCTGCTGGTGGTATGGTATATTGGAAATATGACATAGAGCTCCGGTTACAGGCAGCTCGTGCGTGTGACGCGCAATACATTTATTTCAAATCATTGAATACAACATTTGTCATATATGTATTGTATTGGGTTGTTCATTTTAAAAAATAAAAATGAGCGAATAATATATTATAAAACCCTTTAATAATTATGTTTTATAGATGTTATATATAAAATCGAGTTAATTTTATTAATGCAGTATTTACTATTACTAGAGGTTGACGCGTGTAAGCGAATACGCGTCATTAATATATATATATATAGATATATATATATATATATAGATAATATAATATATATATTATAGATATATATATATATATATATATATATATAATATATATATTATATATATATATATATATATATAAAGGGGAAATAATGATAATAATATATTTAAATGAAGCCAAATCGAAAGTTCAAGTTGAAGTTCCATTTCTATTCTAAGTTCTTATTAACTTAATTAGTATTAAAACACTGCAATCTTCGATTTTGAATTATAAATAGTATTCCAAACGTCTCCCATGCCAACCATTTCTCAACCGTGCCACGATGTCATTAATAATTCCATATAAAATGTACCTATAATACAACTAAAAGTTTCAGTTTACTGTTTAAGCGTAAATGTCCTAAATAAATAAGCTCACAATAACAATAAATAATCTTGAATGGAAACTTTTCATAATCCTATAACAAAACAAATTTACGTGTTTCAACTTCAAATTTAATTTAATTCTGTACTTTCTTGCTGAAAGCACTTGTATGAATAGCGTGTCAAGCTTTCATTAAATCCTTTTTGCTCTAGACGATCGTTATAATTTGTGGCAAGCAACATTTCATTATAAAAATACTCAAGCTCCTTTTCTTTTCTGGTTCAATATTCATTTTTATTAAAGCTATTTGATGTACGTAGATTGATGTAGAAATTTATAATTAAAGTATTATTTTTTCAAAAATACTCAACAGATAGATTAGAACGTAAGTTTTTGACAATTCAATATTTTATTAAATTAATGAATGAATAGCACTTTCAAGGATTACATATTACTTAGTAAGAAAATTAGAAAATATTCTCGCAAAATAATCGTTCCATAACAGTCTCGTCTAGTCATAACAGCGAGTAAAATGGGCCACACGTTTCCTAGCAACAAATAGTGTAGGCAATAAACCGCGTTGGGCTAGCACAAATATGAAACATCTCTAAATAAAAATAATTGGCATAACTGACAGTTCCCTCTGTTCAGTTCATTTTAAACGCGAGGTAATATATATATATATATATATATATATATATATATATATATATATATATGATTTTATAGTATATATATATATATATAATATATATTATATGATATATATATATATATATAATATATATATATATATAATATATATATATATATATATAATATATAATATATATTATATATATATATATATATATATATATATATATAATCTATATATATATATATATTATATATATATATATATATATATATATATATATATATATATATGTAATAGAAATGGGAACCATCTTAATCTAGCGACATAAGCTCGGGGAAGTCGTAGCCAATTTGTTATTAGGCGTAGTATGTCACAAATAGCTACATCAGTAATATGTCGCTCCATTTCGCTTACACGGACGTTAATCTGTATGCAGACTCGAGATTGTGTCTGTGATAAAGTGGTCTAAGTAACATAGTACGAGTTTTGTTGAAAATAAATTCATATGTATTTAAGTTATAGTTTTTTTTTATTCTGAACGATTACACTTAAATTTAAATCAAGATTTTAATATAACTTTATAAACATTTAAAGACTTTTATGTATTTTGTTTAATATTCAATATCATTAGTTGTATCAATTTGGATGTATTTGTTTAGAAATTGTGTAATAGACATGCATTCATACATTCTGTGATTTGTATTCCATGTCAGCTCTCGTACATATGTTCATGTGAAGTTATTTGATCTTGTTGCATTTACTCCCGTCTTCGTGGTCTTCCCGGTTTCATATTTTGCGTGAAAAGTTATATCGAAAAATCTGTCTGCGTAAGTGAGTAACAGTGTATAAGATTTTTACTTCTTTTGACCGACCAAGATACATGCAAGATTTCACACATTTAAACGAAAAAATAGATTTCAAATCTTCTATAAGGTCATTGCACTATGCATTCAACAACTTTTTTTTTAGCGCTGGTTGTGGGTTCGATTCCCATGTGGAACAATTCATTACTTTAATTTCCCGGATAATTTACATCGGTGACGATTTGCACCAATCACTCAACTAAAATGTCTGGAGTTCGAGTGGAAGACCAAGAATGAAGTGCCTTGGCACTAGCTTCTCAGTGTCTTTTTCTTGTTCTTCTTCTTGGCATTAGTCCCGGCTTTTGCCAGGGTCTGCCTTCCGACTAAGCCTATTCCACTTTGCACGGTCTTTAACATCCTCAGTGGACAATCTATTGGCTCTCATGTCGTTGTGTTACAACATCCAGCCATCGCTTCCTTGGGCGTCCGGGTGGTCTAACTCCAGGGACAGACATGTCAAGGCACTTCCTTCCAACATAGTTCTCAGATCGGCGCATAACATGGCCATACCATCTCAGGCGACGCTCTTGGAGCTTATCCGCTACGTCACAGACCCCAAGACTACCTCGAATGAATGTGTTGCGTATGTGGTCGGACCGCGTCACGCCACACATCCATCTCAGCATTTTCATCTCCGTGACATGAACGTGCTCCTGAGTGTGCCGAGATAATGTTGGCCACATTCGCTGCCGTATAAAAGAACCGGTCGGATATGCTCTTGTATATCAGTCCCTTGAGCTTGGGCGGTATCCTGCTATCGCAGACTACACCAGTGACCTCCCGCCATTTGGCCCAGGCAGCGTTAATACGGGCATTAATGGCCTGGTTAATACCTCTAGACTCATGCATAACGGCTCCAAGGTACCTGAACTTCTCTGACTTAACGGCTGGCTCAGGCCCGATATGGATGGTGCTCGAGTCCGGGTTCCCGCAAGCCATGTACTCGGTCTTCGACACGTTCAGTTTGAGACCACTGTTCTCAAGCGATCCCTTCCAGGCGTTCACTTTACGCTCCAGCATCAGTCGGTTCTCGTCAATGAGTACTATGTCATCGGCATACATCATCAGCCACGGAGGCTGGCATTGGACGTGAGCCGAGACAGTATCCAGCACTACATTGAATAAGAACCGACTAAGAGCTGAGCCCTGGTGAACCCCTACTGTAATCGGGAAGGGCTTGGTGTCGCCAACAGCAGTCCTAACCACTGAAGCGGAATCGTTGTACATATCTCTGATAACCTCAATATAGGCTTCAGGGATCCCCTTGGATCGCAATGCCCACCAGATACACTGACGTGGCACACAGTCAAAGGCCTTCTGCAGGTCCAAAAAGGCCACATGCAGAGCTCCCCTTTTTTCCCTGCAAGCCTCCATCAAAGTTCTGAGGGCAAAAATGGCGTCCATAGTGCCTGATCCTGGTTGAAACCCATACTGAGACTCAGAGACAGTACATTCTTGGCGGAGCTTGAGGCCGATCATGCGCTCGAAGAGCTTCATGGTGTGGCTTATAATCTTAATGCCCCTATAACTACCGCAATCTCGAACACTGCCCCTTCCTTTGTAAATAGGGATAATAAAGCTCTGCCGCCACTGATGTGGCATCTTTCCAGTATTCAAGATACGGTTAAACAGGTCAGTAAGTATAAGCACACCAAGAGAGCCCAACGATTTCCACGCCTACCGCTTTTTTCCGTTCTTCATACGTCGAAGACAATTACGAGTTTCGTCACAGGTTATTGGAGCAACAAGTCCGAGATTAGGAGATAATTCAGGAGGAAGACTACAAGACTGCTGAGTGTTCAGCAGCTCCTTAAAGTAGCTTCTCCATTTCTCCTTCACTAGGCATGGCACTAGAGGCATGACTACAAAGCAACGTGCCCCGAGAATCTCTGACGCAATGACATTTTGTAATATCCTGCGTCGCCTTATCTCGAGCACGAGCCAGTTTGTATATGAGCTTCTGCCCCTCCACAGTTTCAAGTTTATCGTACAATGGCGACAAACTTTCTCTGCGGGCTCTGGCTACAGCTCTTTTGCTGGCCCGTTTCGCTGCTATGTACTCCAGTCTGTCTTCAGGAGAGTTGGAATGCTGCCACTCTTTAAACGCAGCCTTCTTTTCCTGAATCATCCCCTGCATCTGGTCATTCCACCACCATGTCTCCCTGTCGATGACACGCCCACCCTTAGTAACACCAAGAACTCGCTTGCCCGCTGCAATGATTGCTGAATGAGCTCGATCCCATGCAGTCTGAGCGGTCTCGGTGTTAGTCAGTAGATTTTGACTCTCCACCTCCGCCAAGAAGTCGGTCTGCATCGGCCCATTCAACAACCACCACATAATCCTAGGCTTGCGTTTCTCAGCTACTTTCTGTTTCGGAGTAACATTATAGTCCATGACAAGGAGGCGATGTTGGGCTGTCAGGCTTTCGCCGGGAATGACCTTACAGTTGGTCACCCTGCCTATACACCGACACCGACACCGTCTCGTCAGTAAAATAGGCAGGCACTAGCTTCTCAGTGTCTGTTTAAAAACTTCTTAGACAACCAAAATATTTAAAAAGCTTTTAAGTAGGTTTTTTTAACTTCACGATGTATCCCACACGTTAGCAGAGAAGGCAGAGATAACTTTCCGCTTTCTGTCTTTCGAAATATTGTGTATTGAGTTGTGGAACTCAACGCCGCACTTTATATTGTTACCTGAGCGAGAAAAATTGAAATTGTTTCACTCTCCCCAAATGGGAATCGTATCCACAACACTCGCGTTTAAATACAGACGCTGGGCTGCTGCGCCGCGACGGCCAAATATACCTAGGCTAACAATTATACTCATTTAAAAATAAAATTGAAATCTTCTATACTTTTATTTTACTACAGGCTATGGCTGAAGACTTGTGTACAACATTTTTTTATTTCTAGTAGCAGAGAGTAAAAACTTATGTATTTTAAGCCAGCATACTCTTGCGCCAGAGGGCACCGATTTGATCCTCAAATATAACGGTTCGAGTATAGCTTATTTGAACCACACGCTTTGTCTCGGTATCAGTTTTATATAGAAAGTCTATTCTTGGCTGTACCTAACACGCGAGCGGTTAAAAATGGAGCTATTACATATAATTGAAGTTTCTTGGATAGAGAACCTTAACATGTCGCTTTCAACTATAAGTTATAATATCAATAACTTTATCAATATAATATTGATATTTTGTACTTGTTTCTGTGTGTAACTTCCTTTAGAATCGACCATACATTTACCATTGCCTGCCTACCTGTCAATATTATTCAATTTGCTGTCAAAAATTTTATTTGTAATGGTGGAACTCAACGTCACTCTTTATCAACGTAACCCTCTCAATACAGTAGATATTTGGCTATGGCGGCATTTCATTATATCCTTAGCTGGAATTACATTATTGAGCTAGACTCTTATGGGTTTTTATTAGATATTCGCCGCACTTTAGATTACATTAAGAAATCGATAAATTTTCAAATAAATGTTAAAACGGTCGTATACACTAATTTTATATGAAATGAACTAAACATACAAAATGATTACAAGCTTGTATAAGTTTAAGCAGCGAGTTTCGTACAAAATACAAGAAAGTGTTGAACTGTCTTGACAGAAAGACATATAGATGAATAACGTGGAAATTCTACCGTCTAATTCTAACGTCCTATAAAGTTTCTGTGTTTTTCGTTTGAGTTGCGGAACTTTAAATACGAAAGTACCTCACAGCTGGAATCAAGATTTTAATTTCACAAACAATTGTGATAGGGGCACAATGGAATATAATAAGTTTCATATATAACAATGCCTTATATACCACAAAACGAGAATGATAAATGCATAGCGCAAGTAATGAGCTTAGCGATGCAAGACGGTGTAACTAAGTATATAAGAATTCCGTATCCTATTATACACAATTGGTTTTCAGTACTGTTAAAATTCTACGTACAATTGTAAAAAATTGCTCTCGCAGATTTAAATAGTCTAGAAAGATGGAATAAAAGTCATCAAATAGATTGTTTATATATGTAAGCAGACAGTACGAGCAGCTAAGATTTACAGAACTGACAGTTCCATCGGAAAAATATATATATCTAAAAATCATAATTTCAACTGCCTATGATTGGCCAATTAATTTGTACGCGCTAGACGTAGGAGCGAGAGAGAGGAGAAGAGATTGACTTCCGATTTGTCTTTAATTTCCAGATCTATTAAGGCAAATCCAAAGCTTCGCTGAAACGCATTTGATGTAAACAGACGTTCAGAACCAATTGTGCATTTTGGTTATAAACATGCATGCATTGTGTAATATTAAATTAAAAAAAATGTCGGTATTTAAAAAATAATTGTTTTAAGTGTTTCAGTATTCATGAGAAAAAATTTACAGAATAGTCTATTATGCCAAAGAATTTAAGCGGCATATTGTTTTGGTTGGAGATCTTAAAAAGAAAAATACGGTTATTATGAACGAGTCGCTTCTTTTGTCAGATGTCATTAGCTGATGAACGCTGACGTTTTCCACAATTTACACGTATATTCCTTTGAAAAGATATCTTATTTTTCCAGCTAAGTTAAAATTATTATTACGTTTCATAGTGTGGCCTACTTTATAAGAATATGATTTCTATATTAAGATCTCATATCTTAATATAGCGAAAGCATCCAAAGAATTTAAATTCTTCTAATCTTTGCTATGCAGTTCATGAAACGAGCATACGTAGTTTTAAGTGAAAGTAAATGATTTTTTCGTCAAACTCCCATAATGATAACACTATATGTATAGAAACCATACTTCTAGAATTCCACTACTCCTCCCAAAAATCAATAATTTAATTATAAGTTTAAAAAAATCAAGTTTCTAAACCGACACTAAGCTACTTATAGAGTGCTAAAGACAAGATACATAATATATGATATATATATATATATATATATATATATATATATATATATATATATATATTATATATATATATATAATATAATATATATATATATAATATATATATATATATATATATATATATAATTATTATATATAGTATAGTATTATATATATATATATATGTTAAATTGAAATGTACTGGATGTACATATACTATATGTATATACATATATCCATATACATATATGTACATCCAGTACATTTCAATTTAACATACAAATTGATTCACTAAATGGCAGTCCCAGTGCAACTGTACTAACTAAATAGATCAAGATAAAGACGTTCACTCTGATATAAAGGGGTAAAATAAAATATATATAATATACATAGGGGTAAATATATATATATATATATATATTATAGATTATATAATATATATATAATATATATATATATATATATATAACTATATATATATATATATATATATATATATATATATATATATTTTATATATATTTTATATATATATATATCATCTAGCTTTCAATATTTCTTCTAAATCATCATAACATTTCATAGCGTTTTATAGGTTTAATTTAAAATTGTCAAAAATCCATATTAATATTTAATAAACAATAGAGGTGCAACGGCGACGCTTGTGCGTCACGTTGTCAATAATAAAATAATGGGTGATTTTTACTTTGATCGCTGGCAAACGGTACGTTTGAGTGATAAAAATTGAGAGCATTACTTTTTATTATAGTTACAATAACGTGCTTGGAATGGTCAAAGGTTATTAGCATAATGTGGCAATGTCCTAAGTAATATTTAGAGTGGATGTGGAACTAAATGTGGCATAAAATAGAAAATATTCGTTATTTTACCGAGATATCACTATAGAAACCAAATAGTTATTTATTTATCGTTAATATACTTAATACTATAAGAGATGGTGAGGAAATGTGTGTTTGTAGGCTTCTATTCGAAACCTGAAAACTATAAGTCGAACCCATATTTTTATTTATTTCTTTATTTGTACCATAAATACAAATGAAAAATAAATAGCAATGTACAAAAGGCGATCTTATGGCTTTGTAGCCATCTCTTCCAGATAACCACTAGGATACCCACCATACACTTAAAATTATAAAGAGGCAAGTAAAAAAGGAAATATTATACCATATTATAAATAGATATAAACGAATATAAATACCTATAAAATTATATTCATATAACATATTAAACTGCATATTTTTTTTATATTTCTATATAGAACTTGATAAATTTGAAAACCGCACTACGAATATCAACATACCATACAAAACTAGATTAAATTTCCAATCATAAATGTCATCTATTCACCACCATCGATGGAACGCTACTAATGACCTGCTTTATTAACGTTTCAGTGGTTAAGCACAGTAGTTATACCATGTATTTAACACGAAAATACATTTCGCATCGATGAGCTAACAGGATTTTCAATAAGTTTATCGGTTTTGAGCAAAATAAAAAAGCAAGTTTCATAATATACATAGTACAGTTTCATAATATAGATAATGTTGAGATTTCCTTCGATCTATCTTTACTATAATAAAAAATACCGGCCAAGTGCAAGAAGTCCTCGCGCACCGAGGGTTCCGTACCTATTTTATAATCGTAGGCTTGCCTGCTGAGGAATACTACTATGAAATCCAAACAACATTTGCATCGTATCCACTAATTTTTGGATAAATTAAGTACAATAAAGTTGTAATGAATTTGCTTTCTGCGTTAAGCTTATAAAAGATCATTTGTGATTGTTACCTATATATATATTAGATACATATATATATATACTATATCGTGTATAGTATATATAGATATAGTATATATAGATTAATTAGTAGATATATATTATATATATATATATAGATATATATATCTCAGTATAATCATAATAAGATATGAGATATATATATATATAGTATTATATATTATATATAATATTATATATAGTATTATATCTACTGTAAAGTTACTTACTTTTCCGAATTTTTCTTACGTTTTTTGTCCTTTTACGAACGTGTAGTTCGTTCGTAAGTTTCGTACAATTATATTTATAAATTTTTTATATTTTCGGATGTTTTACCCTTTTTCTGTAATATAAGTTTAACTTCTTGCCAATTTCATAACTCTTCGTCATCGGGAAGTACACTGAAGGTTTTAATACCGTGACGATTTAAAATGGCGGCTGTATTACCCCAAAATATAATGCCATAAGACAATACTATTAAAATAGCTAAAGTAAACAAGGTGAGCCGTTGCCACACCGGTTAGTAATCTAATTTTTGGGCTATGTTCATTCGCCAATCCATCAATATGAGGTTCCCACTGTATTTTAAAATCAATATATAATGATACCGAGAAATATCGTAGAATCAACAGGATTCGTGGCTTTTCACCATTCAAGAGAACGTTGGCTTTAACAAGGTTCGTGTTAGATGTTGCAAAAATTAAGCATTTTGTTTTTTTTTACAATTGAATAGTAAATCGGTAGCAGTTAACCAATATACAATTTTCGAGGGGGCATTTTTCGTATTATCATACTCTATGTGAAAGCCTAGGCTTAGTAGCTAATAGCTATACAGTAAAAAGCTTCATTAAAATGTGCCTATTATTTCCGATAATAATAAAGGGTCTTTCAAATAGGGCAAGTCGATGTTGACAGTTTGTGGCGGCCATGTTGGCTTAGTGGCATCATCTGTCAAATCTGTTGTTTTTGTATTCAGTTACTGATGCCAAATCACCATGGCAAGTTACACGATTGAGCAGCACGCCCAAATGATAAAACTTTATTATCAAAATGAGTGTGCCTTAGTGCAAACGTTGCGCGCCTTACGTCCGTTTTACGGCAGACGCGCTGGGCCTTCAAAGTCTACTCTCCAACGTTTGGTGGCCGAATTCGAGACGACTGATTC
This sequence comes from Dione juno, assembly GCA_037127375.1. Classification (NCBI taxonomy): domain Eukaryota; kingdom Metazoa; phylum Arthropoda; class Insecta; order Lepidoptera; family Nymphalidae; genus Dione; species Dione juno. Next base: position 2,082,524 of record JAXRJS010000003.1, read on the forward strand.
TGTAAACAACCAACCAACAACACCCTTACGTGAAAGGAATGCCAGATCGGCTGAAAACAGAGCCGCTGTCCGTGAGAGTGTGCAGGAGACTCCAGTCAGTCAGGCAGTTGATTTCTCACCGTGCATAAGAACTCGGCCTTTCATAGCCATCAACTTGGCGAATCTTGCGTCGAGACTTGGGCCTATATACAACGAACAATACAACCGTTTGTTCGCTGACATTGTTTCGTAACGCTTGGAAGAGGACCCTGATATTTGCCAAAAAATCATCTTTAGTGACGAGGCGCATTTTGGATTAATGGTTTTGTTAATAAGCAAAATTTCCGTATACGGAATACGGGGCCATTGCTCAGATACAGCCGGATCTATGCAACGGAGCTAATGAAAATTGGACCTTTCGGAATCGTGCCACCATTAGAGGCCGCGGTGGACATTTAAACGATGTCGTATTTCATAAATAATACCATTAATGAGCCTTTCCAATAAAAATTAATTTCGTTAATATCTCATACACAGCTTGTTTTATTCAATTTTACCATCGACCCGCACTTATTGAAAGATCCCTCACCCCACACACACACAGTATATATATATATACATATATATATATATAATATATATATATATATATATATATATATATATATATATATATATATATATATATATATATATATATATATACATACTATAAATATTATAGTATTTAAAAAGTTTCACCAATCACGAAATATAATAAATCTTACTTCTAGCATTAATAAAAATAGCATGCAGTAAAATTATGACGCATACCAGCGCGAGCCCGGTGTCCAATGTCGCGTTTATTTTACTTGACATTCTAGTAAATCTTTGTACGGAATTATATGACAATAAGCTTTAAGCTTTTCCAATATAAAGTTGGAGTGGACATAAACCTATATATATATAAAGTAATTACAAATGTTGTAAATTAACTTAAATGAGGTTATATATAAAATGTGGTTTGCTACAAATATGACCAGATTCATAAATAAAGCGTAAAACAAATGCGAGCTTAGAATTAATCTCCATTCCATTTATATGTCAAATTCAGATAGCATTGGGAAATTGCCTCGTGAAGCTTAATTTTAGTACGCGAGGGTTTACGGAGCTGAAAATTAAAAGTATACACGAGTATGTGCTACACATCGCAGCGGTCAAGTTTTATAGTTAGCATACATTGATACAGAACAATAGCACATAATAGACTGTACATAGTAACCATGTTTCGTTGCATCAGGTTAATAAAATTATATTATTTCAATGTCAATTTTGTTTCTATACAGCTTGAGTTCGGAATGAGGATTAAACAGAGCATGTTGTAAACCCCAACAGAGTGCGGACTTATAAAGAAAAATGTTATAAATCTTATTCATTCATTTGACATCAAATGAATGCCTACTTCAAAAAAAAAAAACATTTTAAGATTACCTTTAAATGTTGTAAGAAATTTCTACTGCACGATTAGCTATAGCCAAAAGGCGCATAAATAAAATGTAAAAGCCTTTTTTTTTATTTTACCTGAATATTTATTGTGATACCTGAATATTTATTGTAATATGAACATTTATTGTGATAGAATTAAAACTAATAAGTACGTAAAGATACTTCATCTCTTTATGGTTGGCTACAATTTTTAGCATTTTTTGTATATTGCAGTAAGTATACTTTATTTGTTAAATAAATAAACTTTTATTCATTAACAACCTCTGTATGCCCCTAAAAAAGCCTCTTCTTTTAAATTATACATAGTTATTTTATATTTATAATGGAATTATTATAACTATTAATTTGTCATTATACTGTATTCATCATATTTATACTTCACTTATATATAAATTCTTGGATTTGTTTTGGTTTGAAACAACAAAAGGTAGAGAAAATGAAATAATTTGCGTAATATTTAATCGTCTATAATTGAAACTAACGCTTGTGGTATGTAGTCATCATTATCATATCAGCCTTTTGATACCTACTGCTGGACCTCTCCAAGGAACCTGACAACGCGGAATAGAAATTCATTGAAATTATTTTAGCATTTACCAACCAGGAATTTAACTGTTAATAAATAATAATAAATATTAATAAAGCATTTATTTAAACAAGTATCTTACAATTCACAAGTGATAAGAGCCTCCTTTTAAGCATTTTATTGTTCTCTACCAGGAGACTCCGCTCTTCAACAATCCACAAAAAGTTTCATTTTTATTTTTAATTAGTACTTCCTATTTATTTATTCTAATTTATTTTATTTACTGTTCTTAACAAAACGCATCATGTGTTCATGGATTAAATGTGCAGGATTTGTATATTATAGTGTTTGAGATATGTGTTATTAAGGCTACTTAAAATGCTGAATATGCGCTTCAGTTTCCTAATTTTAACTTCTTTAATCCTTTATATATATATATATAATATATATATATATATATTATATATATATATATATATATATATATATATATATATATATATATATATATATACATATATATATATATATATAGTAGATTATATTATATATATAATATATATATATAATATATATATATATAGTATATATATATATATATATATATATATATATTATAGTATAACATGGGGTATACATTTAGTATTTTATTTATTTTATAGTAATATAGCAACCATAGTTATAGTTTCTGAGGAAAGTGAAAATGAAAGTGAAAGAATTTTTTTCTTCTTTTATTGAATAAATGTGGATGATTGCTGTGATTGATGATCGTCGGAAACATAATATTTTAAAAATACACTACTTTAATTAGATTTCGCTATGCACGTTCTATAGCTTGGAATTTTGTGATAAGAGCTCCTCTCCTAATAGGAATACAATAAGTCAGTACTGATTGGGCTAGAACGACATATGTTACCTAAAGAATGTTTCTCGAGGTTAATTTGGCATTTGTATGAGGTTTTGGAATTACATGTCGTAACTCACGAAAAATAAATACAAAATTTCATTTTTTCTGATTCTATTTGTGATTTCTTCTAGGTATGGGTGCCATAATAACCTTTGGTCCACTATTACGTTCAAATATATCGTGCTTATAACTTCATCTATGATAGGACAGTAGACTGTAGTTTTTATTCTGCAAGTCCAAGACGTATGTATTGTTTTATGAAAGTGATTATTTATCTATTGAAACATAAATATAATTTGTCTTCACTGTATTTAATGGTAATAGATTACTTTTTAACTATCTACTTAATAGAGTCATACATTTCTTAGCACTTATTTTGACATTTTTCTAAGAATTACCGGTGAAAATGATCGCCGTGTCATCAGCATAACATATGATTCTTGCTTTTTCTATCTGCATGTTGCGCAGATCAATTTGTATACAGAATAAATAATGTTGGGCCTACAATTCTTCTTTGAGGGACACCATATGTCACAGTGGCCGCTCACTAATAAATTCACCCAATATGAACATTTACTTTCTTTCTGACAAGTAATCCCTTAATAATGAGAGCTCTTCCCCCCTAATTCCGACATTTTCCAGCTTATGTATAAGGATGGGAATGGCGACAGTATCAAACGGGTTTTTGAGATCTAAAAAGACAGATAAACATTTATTTTCCTTGTCGAGCTTGCTTGTGACTATCTCAACGAGGGCTGTTATTATCCAAATAATTAAGTAGCCTATTGTTGATTATGTTCTAAGTATTTTTAGTATTGCCTGCTAAACTGCAATAGCCCTGTAATTGCTCTTATCTTCCCTCTCACCTCTCCCTTGTATAGTGGCGTTATTAGGGAACATTTCAGCGCGGCAGAGTAAACGCCAGAGGTAAAACAAAAATTTACCAGGTAGTTAATAATAATCAAAATCTCATATTTTATATGCTTCAGGAATTTGGTGGATATATTGTACCAGCCAAATTATACCAAATATCTATTGATAAATTAGAAATTAAAAAAAAGTTATACGCTATTTTTACATATTTTAAAAATTCTTTTATAAAGATAGTCTACTTATGATCCTGGGTCTCTAAACATGTTTTTGCGAGTATATAGGCAAGACCAGCGCAAGCTACTAGTCACAAAAAATATATAAAATAAATTAAATATTTTATCGCCAAAATCCAGTCCATGAAAGATGGACTTCATTTAATTAACTTTTTAAAAGAATGACTTATTATATGCGTCGCTCGAGACTTTACTTGAATAATTTACATTTTCAAGGAATATTTTCACTAGAAATTTCTTTTGAATAAAGCATTTAAATTCCATTTAAAGTATAATAATAACATGACGTGTTTAAGTTCTACGTTATATTAAGTATAATATTTACTTAACCGGGAATTCAGCCGCGTCTCGTGGAAACCGTGCAAGTGAGAGAATCCCGCTTTCAGCGGTTCAAATCCCGCTGCGTTAAAAATTTTATATTTGCTTAAAGTATATTTCTATCTTTAGTATGGATTTTAAAACAACATAAAACTGCCTGTTGGTAGTGAGTCCGATTCCCAATAGTGGAAATTCATTTTTAAATTCCTGCTTTGGATGATAAAGCTCAGCGTTAGGATCCGCTACTTATCAATTACTATGTCACAAATTGGATAAAGTAGACTTGCTTTATATATGGTATATGCGGTAAAGAATGAAGCCCTAAAATATAATTTCTGAAAATTAAGACCTAAGCTTTTACAATGTGACGGCGAGTGAGATTATCCAGGCTTAAGAACTTATGTGCTTTGTAACAAAACTTTCATAATAATATTGCAAAATAAATTTACTATTTTATTTCAAATACAACATAAATAGTACTATAGCCGTGGCTTAGCGTCTGACTACAAACGAGGCGGTTCTTGATTCGATTCCCACTTGGGGAAATTAATTAATTATTATTAATTCGTCGCTCTAATAACACGTTGAGTTCCGCCACTCATCACGCAATTTCTCAAAAATTGGGGCCAGAAGTGGAGGACGAGTGTGTTACCACTAGGCTAACTATGCCCCTTCTATATGAGGGAAATGGTGTGAAGCTATTTTTTTATTATTAATAACATATATACTTAATATATCACATTAATCTGTAAACAAAGTATTAAACAGCTTATATTTTTCATAATCATTTTTTAAAGAAAATGACTTAATAATTATAAAATTATACATGTATGTACTGTGTAACAATTGGCGTAATAAATACAAAATGTGGCAATCAACTCGTTATTAATTAACTTGACTGACTAATTAAATTTGACTTAACATATGTATTGTATAATGAAATATAAATCCCAGTAATCTTAATTAACTCCGTGTCATCCGTGTTATATAAGACGTGAAGACTTAACGTAAAATTACATTTTGTACAAATTACACTACGTACCAAATAGTAACACATATTTGTATGGTAACATTATTAACAACAAGAACAAGAAGCTCGACGTAACAATTACAAAAGCACAATAGGTGTGTTAATCACAAAAAAAACAGCAAGAGAACCTCTAGCATACACACAATAGTACCTTCATGTATACTTACTTCGAATTGACGCGACATAGAAAATGAGTTGAAAGCGGGTCCAAGTAGCTTGTACATTATTCATGAATATAGAAAATTATAAATTTGCATATCAATTATTTCAAATTACACATGACCATGACATACATGGATGTACTTATAAGTTACATATATTAGATTAATCGTTTAAGAAACCAATGGAACGTTAATGTCTCCAATATACGAGCAGATCCTATACAAGATCTATTAAATTAAATCCGTCTAAGTCTATACACGTGTTTCATTGGAAGCATATTAAAATTGTCATTTTAAATATACATATAAAAATGTACCTGTATATTAAAGAACCAATACAACTATCAATGTAATGTAAAATGTTGACTATAATTGCTTAATACAAATTTATTATTACAATAAATATAGATTCGTTTTCTTTGATTATTCATCTGTAGCTTGCGTATTTGGTTACAATTATTAATGGGACACGTAAAAATATTTCTAGCATATATTGCATTCCAGCATTGTGGCCCAGCAAGTAAAAGCATAATAAATTATAAGGAAACACCACTAGCAAAGTGGATATAAGAAAATAACTTAAAATTAAAGCAAATTATAAAACTTCATTTACACCATACATCAGTAACAGTTTGAAAAAAACACACATGGCATGTATAATTTGAAATATGAAATATTTTCAGCGAGGCTACAACAGTAAGTTATATCAAAATGTGCTACCATTAGATAATTATTTCTATAAAATATGTACAAAAATGTATAACAATAGTAATTGACATCTCACATGGAGAGAACACAGACAGAAATGTTAAACTTTAAGGCGGAATGGAGGTCAGCCTTGAATGAACGCAAACCGTATAATTTGTATGCAAACTTGTTCGAAATTCCTGGTTCCACTAGTATATTGAAATTGGAATACCATAGTACCACTACGATATCATCTCTTAGAGACAGCATATTAATAAACTTTAATTTCCCAACTAGAGTCAACTATTATCATCAAATGGCGAGAACAATACAGAAACTTATCATTTGCCGACGGCCTAATGACAAAGTAGTTAGTTTCAAATTTCGTTATCAACGTTTTGGATCATTCTAAATATTACTATAATCATGCATGACTATCGGTGTACGTGATTGCGTTAATGGTTACATATTAAAGCATATATTTGTCAGGCGTTTGTTGCAATACAATACAAATACAAATGTATATATATATATATATATATATATATATATATATAGTATATATATATATATATATATATATATATATATATATATATATAATATATATATATATATTATATATATATATATATATTATATATATATATATATATATATATATATATATATATATATATATATATATATATATATATATATATATAAATGTATATATTAATGTCTGTATAAACGTTTAAACAAATTTGTGTATACCACTTACGATTTAAAAAGTAAATATTTAACATTTAAGAATAGTTTATGAATAGAAACTCCTTAACCTTTAATGTGTGGGTGCCGGACCTATCGCGTTGCTCACAAAGGACAGCTGTGACTTGTACTTGCCATTCAAGTGATGGTAGTGGTGATAGTGTTCACACTACCAAACAAAATTAACAATAATAATATTTGCATTTATATATAAAAATGTTCTTATGTTAGTTCATATTTACATATCTATCTATCTGTATAAGATTTTTTTATAGCTTCACGCTTCCGCATATGGCAGGGTAGGTAGAGGGAACCGTAGGAACCATAGGAACCGTAGTGTTAAGACACTCCGTTCCCCGCTTTCTGCCATTCAAGGCATGGCAAGGTGTTGAGTGGCGGAACGCGACGCCGCGCTTTGCTTTGTTACCAGAGCGAAGAAAACGAAAATTATTCATTCTCCCCGAGTAGGAATCGAACCCGCAAGCCGTCCCGCTTACAGTCAGCAGTCGCCTCTGCCTCTGCACAACGACAGTCTTCTTAGAAAATTGGGAGATTATTTTGATCAGCATCTTCCGTTCGAATTTGCATGAAATTGTCCACACGTGTCCGGAAACGATGACTATATAATATTTTCATAGCATGCATCGTTAATGTTCTTGCCTGGCTTGGCAAGTAAGGGTTTAAGTTTAATCTACAGATTTCGTACACATACTCGGTAACTTTATAACGATGTTTGTAATGACTTTTTGTTGATTTCCTTATAGATCTAATAAAATAAATGATATTGGGAGTAAAAAAATATAATTTTATATTAATGTACATATATTCGATTTAAAACCAAATTGCACATACATTTCCGTAATCCTGTCCGTCGACGAAATAATGTTTTGATGGCTAATTACCGACTCTCATTAACAGCATAGACAAAGCTTTCATTGTAGAGGATGAATTCTAATTTTCCTACCCAGATCATGATATTGGCGGAATAATATCCAATATGTATGTAAATTGTTTTAGTATATGAAACTATAGAAAGCGCTGTATTGGAAGCTCGTGTGATTTATGTACCAAAATAAAATAGAATATTTTTTTTTACATTTTAACAAAAAAAACATCCGTAGGCAATTATGCTAAAAAACAAAAAAGATAAAGAATATTTTCCTACAATATTTTAATTATTTATCACCAAAAATTTCAATATATATATATATATATATATATATATATATATATATATATATATATATATATATATATATATATATATATATATATATATATAATATATATATATATATATATATATATATATATATATATATATATATATATATATATATATATATATATATATATATATATATATTACAGTATGAATTATTTTGCATGAGATAGCTTTAGTTTGTATTTCCTACTAGGTATGTAAACATTAGCTTGGGCAAGGTTAAACCAACAACCGCAGCCACGTTAAGCGGCCTTTGTCTTTGTGAGTTTCTACGGCAAAATTATTGCATATAATATATACATACATATGTTATATATAAAGATGCAATTCTAGCTGTAATTTTTAATTAGAAAATGTGGATGATTTTGTCTTAGAAATATTCTATTTAGCTATATAGCTTTGATTAGTTTTTGAAAAATGTTGTTTTGTAAGTAATTCTCATTACTAGATCCATTTGATGTATTCTGATGGTGCATTAGTCGTGTATGTGATTAAAGGCGATAGTTAACAATATTAATCAGGCTAGAACAAATGGTCTTAGGTCTAAATTGAGAAACAGGAGGATTTATTAGGATTAAAACTAAAAAAAAATTAAGAAAATAATAGTATTTTCGATTATGCTGAATTAGAATTGAAGTTTTTTTTAATTATAGATATAGATCTAAAATTAAAAAAAAACTTCAATTCTAAATTTAGCATAATCGGCTAAGCTTCACAGTGTTTCTTTGTGTAAGCGTTAAAACTTTTTGACAAAAGGAAATAAAATTTACTGTGGACAAAAAAAACTTAATAAATATAAGTATAATAGCAATATAAATCTGTGAAAAATAAATGTTACATATGTCGGTGAAAATGAGAATCAAATTCAATATTAGTTATCAGTTATCACGTATATAAGTTATATAATTGTAATAACAATTAAGAATAAAAATGTTGTTATTTATTATTTAAATTATATCATTATTATTTAAATTATATCATTATTATATATGTTTATAAATTGTATTGTTTTTGAAATGCCCACAGTATGTGTTTTGTAAGGAAGGTTTGTAAGGAAGTGGGTAAGCTTTTAGATCTACACGTCAGTCGATCAGTGAGTTAGTCAGTCAGTCCGGAGCCCAGCCACAAAGCTGAAACCAATCCTTATTAAAACAGTAATGTGTGGCGATCACACCAACAGGCCCTGCATGTATGATGCGATGTGCATATGCGATTGCATATACCAGATATATTATGACACATATTAGTAATTATTTTAATTTCGACAAGATGTATTGCCATTTTACAAAGAACATAACTTGTTGAATGAATGAATGATTATTTTATACAAATAAAATTACTATTCTGTAATATATTCATTTGACCTATATATAAGAAAGTTGACGTATACATTTAAGTCAGTTAAAATTAATAAGCTCCTTAATATAGCCTATATTAAGGAGCTTATTCATTTTAACTTACTTAAAATGTATAATATATTACAAATTGGAGTATCTCAGTATAAATTATGAAACATGTGCTTTACCAAGTTACGTATCTATCATGCATGAAATAAGTCCTTTGAGATAATTTAGTAGGCAGCAAGCACTTAGTGTCGTCGTGTCGGGCTTTACATCCAAAAAGGCTGCTGGAAAATGGTAAATCGACTGTTTTTTAATATGTCTAATAAAAGATAATAAATAAATATTTGTATTTGATATTTAATTATTTAATTAATCTCTACTTAATCATTTGATGCACATATACTATATGACGTCATGGTAATATAGTTGGCATGTGCAACATGCATGTAGGCAGAGTGAACCTAGTGTTAAGACTAATGAATAGTAAATGAAAATAATCTACAATAGTCTACAGAAAGATGCTTCTATGGCGACTATGGCTATGGCTTCCACTATGGCGTGGTAACGGTGGGTTCAAAATGTGATTGATATAAATTCATATTAATTTCAAAGTTTTTGTACACTGATTTCATCAAATTAGCTTTAAAAAATGTTTTTGAAATACCTTGTAGGTTTTGATTACTCGGCGATGTTCATACAAAATGCAAAAAAAATAATCATTAACGCTCATATATTTTGATTGCGTTGACTTGGAAGCTTTTTTTTGGGGGCTTTGAGAGGTCGTTGGTTGGATGTTTTATATTAATTTCAGCGTGATTCGTCCACGTGTTTCTGAGAAAATGGTCTTGACAGACGGAAAGACTGACAGGCTCCTTTTTTCCTTTTGATGTACCCTAAAAACAGAGGGGGTCGATTGCATTCGCGCTTGTGCTAAATATATATAAAAGCAAAGTAAAAAATATATAATAATAATAATAATAATAATAATAGCGTTTATTTCCGAACTTTTTGACATTTTACATTTTTAAAACAAAGTATTTAAAACTAAAATTTACATTTCACTACAAAAAGTCTCTCAGTTCGGTGTGTGTTATGGCAAAGGCCTCCTCCAACTCTTTCCACTGCTTTCTGTCAGTCGCCACTCTTGTCCAGAGGGGACCTAAAGTGATTTTCAGGTCGTCCTCCCATCTTCTCTTTTACGACCTCGACCCCTACTGCCATCCCTCGGGTACCAGATTGTCACCTGTTTGCTCCATTTCTCCTTTTTACATCTAAGCATATGTCCAGTCCACCTCCATTTAAGTTGATCAATACGGACCAGGATATCAGTTAATTTCGTTTGTGCCTGATGTCTGCATTTCTTACTTTATCTTTAAGTTTTAATCCTAACATGCTTCTCTCCATACTTCTTTGACATCTTGCAAGTTTTTCCCTATGGAATTTTGTCAAAGCCCAGGTTTCGCAACCATATGTAATGGCAGGTAGAATACAGGTATCAAAGGTCTTCTTCTTGATTTTAATGGATATTTCCTTGCTTTTTGTAATTTCTTTCAAAGCCCAGTATGTTTTCCACCCTGTTGCAATTCTTTTCTCTATTTCTTTCGACATCTGGTCATTAGGTGATATTATCTGGCCAAGATATACATATTCCTCTACATATTCCAGTTTCTGTCCATTTACTGTGATGTCTCTGGGAAATGAATTAGTCATCATCTTAGTTTTGCTGGAGTTTATCTCTAGGCCTACTTCTCTACTTTTGTCTGCTAGAGTTTGTATCATGGACTCCAGTAGTTTTGGATCTTCCTCCAATAGGACCAGGTCATCCGCAAATCTAAGATGATTCAATCGTGATCCATTTATGTTTAGACCTAGATGCTCCCAATCTAACTTCTTGAACATCTGTTCTAACACTGCTGTGAACAGCTTTGGTGAAAGTGGGTCACCTTGCCTGACACCTCTTTTTATTGCAAAAGCATCTCCTGTTGATTCCAGTCGTATCCTACCTATACTTTCATTATAAATATTTATAGTGATGTTGATGTAGGTGTGCTGGATGCCCTGCTCTCTTAGGCTTTGCCATACGACATCATGTCTGAGGCTATCAAAAGCCTTGGCGTAGTCTATGAAGGCAATGTAAATAGTTTTTTGTATTCATTATATTTTTCTATAAGCTGTTTGATAGTGTGAATGTGGTCTATTGTACTGAAATCTTTCCTGAAACCCGCTTGTTCCACAGGCTGATTTTCGTCGGGTGTACCTGATATTCTGTTCAGAATTATTTTGGCGAAAACTTTGTATACATTCGAGATGAGAGATATGGGTCTGTAATTTCCGATATCGTCTTTTGGACCTTTCTTGTGAAGGAGTACTATATGGGACTCTGCCCATTGGCTAGGGATGATACCGGTATGTAGAATATCGTTAAAGATTTTTCATAGTAGCGGGCTTAGTTCTGTGATTGTCCCTCTCATAAGTTCGTTTGTGATCCTGTCAAGGCCGGGGGCTTTGTCCATTTTTTGGCTTTTTATAGCTTTTTCTACTTCCGATACTAATATTTCTGGTATGTCTTCATTATCTGCAGTTTGTTTGTATCCACTATTGTGTGTGTCAGAGCTTGAATGATTTGAGTATACTGACCCATAATAATTTGTTGCTATATTTTGGATTGAACTTCGAGTAGTAGCTGGCTGTTCTTTTTCTTTGTCTCTCAACTTTGGTATCCATTCCTTTCCTTTTTCACGAAGTTCCTTTAGGGCTTTCTTTAAAAATATATAACACAGAATTATTATTTCGAAAGACTATATGTCTAAACATAATATGTCTATATATAAAAAATATATGTTTTTATTTTATACAAAACAGCATTATTTCTTATCGAAATAAACACGTTAGATCAAAGTGACGTTTATAGCACGTCAATAAAATGCATATTTTAGCTTTAAGCTACGAGAGCAGGTTGGTCGTGTCATCATATTAGCATATTATAAAGCGCGTTCATTTCAGCAGATACTGGTTTGAATTCTATTTATAATTATTAATCATGAATTATAATAATAATTTTTAAAAGTATGCATTTTTTTATATTTATTATATAAAAAAAAGTACAGCGGGACATGAAAAATATTATTTATAGTCCGGGGAGCCTCAACAAATGAAGAAAAACCAGCCAAAACCATAATTTAATATTGTAATATTATAACTAAATAGTATTAAGACTAATGAAGGGAACTGTAGAGTAGCAATTTGATATTGCACAAAAAAAAACGTTATTCACTTACTGTAGGTCATAATTGCATTTTAGTGTATATGGTTTAGGTATATTGATATCCTAAAAGTTATCAATGACTTGAGATGTTAGGACAACTCTTACATCGTTGGGAGAATAAAACAACTTGTTTCTTTTGTCTCAAGAAAAAAATACTGTACATATTACATTATATGTAGATATGTGCATGTATACACTGTGCCGTCTTCTATTATCTTAGAAGTGAGAGAAGAGAGATAAAGTTTATAATATGAAGATTATAAAAGGTTGTAAAATTGCCTAAAGCATGCTTTCGACGCATACATAGCAACAATTGGTAAAAAATATGTACACAAGATAATATATTATTATTATAATTGCAATGAATACTACTTCTTAATATACATAAACCTACTAAAATGTAATGAATGTAAAAAAGGTGATTTTATCCGGTATACTTAACCTAATGAATTGTTATCCAAATTAAATATTTAATTATTTAGGCTGTTTATGAAGAATTAAATTAAAACAATTGTTCAAACCGATACATTTAAGTTTTGAATTCGTTATAACAGTAACCTATAACAGTTGTCGCTTTATTTCAAACCGTTGCGTTCCATGAAATAACACACCTACATTATATAGGTAAAGGCAATATAATATTATAAAATTAGATATAAAAATTAAAATTAATTATATGTAATAATTAAATTTACAAAATAATAAATAGAAGTTGAAATCCTATCACGACAATTTTTGTTCGTGTTTTTGACTTGTCTGTGAATTACGCAAAAAGTACTGGATGTGAATTAATGAAGTTTGGTATGGTAATCTTTGTGTTTTGTCAGTATACCGCTAGTTAAGTTACTAATTACTAACATTCAAATAACTTCAATTATTCGCAAGTGAAACTAAATTATTCATTAATATTAACGAAAATTGTAGATTAATCATTTATTTTTGTATTTAATTTTTTAAAGGAAAAATGTACATAATAGTTTATTAATGTAAAATATATATTTATTTAAGTATTGACAACATTAAAAAATATAAAATCGCACCGTTCAGGTCGTATGCTTAAACGGCAGTATGTTGGAATAATTTGGAATATAAATTCCAATTGTGAAAACTCATTTGAGAAATTAGAAAAGAGTCTAATAATATTGCATACAAAATGAATATATTATTATATTTTTCTTATTTATATATTATATATATAAAGTAATCTATTATTATTTCGGTAGATGATAGTAGTGTTCGATATCTCGTAGAGTACCGATCGAATAACTTCAAAATTATACTCATTGTCAAAATTCACACAAAAAAAAAAATGTTTTGCTGTTTTTTGTCCATTCAGTGCTGAGTTACAGTGTGTTCAAAATGGAAGACAACGAAGAAAAAATCAATTTATTTTACAGCTTGCAAGCCAGGTAGCTGTAATTTTGACTGGTGCTTATGGCGCCAATACGGTACCAGCTAGTTTCACGCAATTTCGGATTTCGATTCCGTGGACGCATTTTTGATATTAAGGATGCATCTCTCAAAATCACGGATATTGACTTGATTATCGAAGTTGACCCGGCATGCTAGTAGTCATAGCATTGCCAAAGAACGATGAAGATCGATTACAATTATATATATATATATATATATATATATATATATATATATATATATATATATATATATATATATATATATATATATATATATATATATATATATATATATATATATATATATATATATATATATATATATATTAAGAAAAATAATTATATTTAAAAATTAAAAAATACCTGTCGCTAGAATGCCACATATAACATCGTGTTCGATACAATTGCAATACAGAACAAATTAAAAACATTGTTTCAGCATATATCTGATTTATATTTAGTACACATACATACATATACACATATATGAACACATGACATATGAAATGAAGTCGAATTATCTTACACATATCATATTGATACTCTAATTTTAACATTAAAAGAAATATATACGTGTTTAGTCTAATGATTTTAATTTTAGGACTTTTTATATGTAGTTTATTTTTTTTTATGTAAATTTATCGAATTTATCGAGATTGTATGGCTAATATATTCCTTTTCGTAATTAAAACATAGCTTGTAACGTCTCCGCGGTATAACTTTGTCAAAAAAGTGACTGAATTTTTTAAATTAATAGGTAAATTTGTTTTTGTTAATATTCAATCTAAAAAATAACCATATCACTGTATAATGTATTCATTATTATGATTTGTAATAACTTATATGGACTCCAGAAGGAAAATTATTTTGAAAGAACAGTAAATATCTTCTTTAAAAGAAGCTAGTGTTTTTTTTGTTAAAAAAGCCCTGTACATTATAAAGTATGCCAAAGAAAAAACAAAAGGAACAAGAAATATTGCAATGTAAACATCGTCGTATTGGCCTCCGTCCAAAATCGTCATCTCAATAGACGAACGTGGAGAGACTTGCTGACTGTGCTGGCCGACATCTTGACATTAATATCAAGAAATCAAGTAGTGTCGTCTCTACAAATACTGCTAGCTGTTTATTTTGTATTCAAATCGATTGAAGTGAAAATAATTAATCCATTTTATAAGAAATACTCTGAATACAATTAATTCACTGAAATCTTTATATTTTAAATTCTTATATATTCTATATATGTTATATATATATATATATATATATATAGATATATATATATATATATATATATATATATATATATATATATATATATATATATATATATATATATATGTATATATATATATATATATATATATATATATATATATATATATATATATATATATATAATATATATATATATATATATATATATATATATATATATATATATATATATATATATATATATATATATATATATATATTTATATATATATATATATATATATATATATATATATATATATATATATATATATATATATATATATATATATATATATATATATATATATATATATATAGATATTTATATATATAATATATATTTATATATATATGTGGCCTTTTTGGACTTGCAGAAGGCCTTTGACTGTGTGCCACGTCAGTGTATCTGGTGGGCATTGCAATCCAAGGGGATCCCTGAAGCCTATATTGAGGTTATCAGAGATATGTACAACGACTCCGCTTCAGTGGTTAGGACCGCTGTTGGCAACACCAAGCCCTTCCCGATTACAGTAGGGGTTCACCAGGGCTCAGCTCTTAGTCCGTTCTTATTCAATGTAGTGCTGGATACTGTCTCGGCTCACATCCAAGGCCAGCCTCCGTGGCTGATGATGTATGCCGATGACATAGTACTCATCGATGAGAACCGACTGATGCTGGAGCGTAAAGTGAACGCCTGGAAGGGTGCGCTTGAGAACAGTGGTCTCAAACTGAATGTGTCGAAGACCGAGTACATGGCTTGCGGGAACCCGGACTCGAGCACCATCCATATCGGGCCTGAGCCAGCCGTTAAGTCGGAGAAGTTCAGGTACCTTGGAGCCGTTATGCATGAGTCTGGAGGCATCGACCACGACATCCATGCCCGTATAAACGCTGCCTGGGCCAAATGGCGGGAGGTCACTGGTGTGGTCTGCGATAGCAGAATACCGCCCAAGCTCAAGGGACTGATATACAAGAGCATTATCCGACCTGTTCTTATATACGGCAGCGAATGTTGGCCAACATTATCTCGGCACACTCAGGAGCTTCACGTCACGGAGATGAAGATGCTGAGATGGATGTGTGGCGTGACGCGGTCCGACCGCATACGCAACACATTCATTCGAGGTAGTCTTGGGGTCCGTGACGTAGTGGATAAGCTCCAAGAGCGTCGCCTGAGATGGTATGGCCATGTTATGCGCCGATCTGAGAACTATGTCGGAAGGAAGTGCCTTGACATGTCTGTCCCTGGAGTTGGACCACCCGGACGCCCAAGGAAGCGATGGCTGGATGTCGTGACACAAGACATGAGAGCCAATAAGTTATCCACTGAGGATGTTAAAGACCGTGCAAAGTGGAGTAGGCTCAGTCGGAAGGCAGACCCTGGCAAAAAGCCGGGACTAATGCCAAGAAGAAGAAGAAGAGATATATATATATATATATATATATATATATATATATATATATATATATATATAATATATATATATAATATATATATATATATATATATATATATATATATACATAGAGCGGGAAGTGGTAAGCGGACTGTACTAAGAGTATCACGCCCTGTATAATAATAATAGCTAAAGATAGTTACATGTAGATAAACGGTTAAGTTTTAGTGGACTATTCCAAGAAACAGAAGAGTTAATTATAATTTTTCAGAAAATATATTTTAAAAGACAGAACACTTAGCATGATTTATGTCGTAAATGCAATAATAAGCCGGAACCTACTATACAACATATGACCGGCGAGTGCGTTTCATTGACACAAAACGGGTTACACACACAGACATAATCAGTAAGTAAATATATCGGAAACTTGTCCTTGAATTTAAACTCACGTCCGTTCCCAATCAGTTGTAGAAAATTAAAGCTATAGATTATATTATGATTAAAATCAAAATCAAAATCAAAATATTCTTTATTCAAATAGGCTATTGTAAACACTTCCGAACCGTCTTAACGGATCATGCTGTATATAACAGACCAAACATTTGTGGATAAGATGATTGGTCATACAACGTCAATAAATAAGCATACATACATAATAGATAGAGCAAATACATATAAATAGATATATAAATAGATAGAGAAAATTCGTAAATACACAGAGTTACAGAAGGAAATTAAAAGAGAATGGAAAATGGACAGTTATAATAGTTCCTATTGTAATATCAACGACGGGTGTAGTTAAGCACGTTCTGTTAAATACTTTAAATATTCTTAAGTTACCTAAATTGCCTTACTTGATTGACTCTTTAAATAGCAGCTATTTTAAATACATATAGGACAGTGTGACAATTTTTACACTTCGGTTCAGACAGTGATGTAATTACAAACTAAACCAACCAGACCTGAACCAGCACTTGGCACCCGTGCTGGTCCAAGCTACCAGATGTGACCT
Source organism: Dione juno (assembly GCA_037127375.1). Taxonomy (NCBI): domain Eukaryota; kingdom Metazoa; phylum Arthropoda; class Insecta; order Lepidoptera; family Nymphalidae; genus Dione; species Dione juno. The sequence continues at coordinate 2,100,393 of JAXRJS010000003.1, forward strand.
GAGATATGTAACCGATAAAAACATAATAATAATAGCTTCACGTGTAACATATGTGTGTATCCCACACATGGGAGGCTAGGCAAAAGGAGCCGTAGGAACCTGTACCTAGTGTTAAGACACACCGTTCCCCGCTTTCCGCATTTTGGGTCAGTGGGAATCGAACCCACAAACCGTCGCGTTTACAGACAGACAAATGTAGTGTAGATTCATATAAAATTAAATTCTATCACTCTTTAATGCGTCTAACATTTAATTTAACACTCCAGATTATAACTTAGCTCTCGCCAGTATATATATTATGTATGTACGTAAGGTGCCTCGACGCGTTAGCTTATACTATATTAATATCAAAATGGCACCATCAGAGCTTGGTTCATATTTCAATGTGTTGTTTATTTTTGCTGTTACTAGTAAATACTTCAGTTGGTACGCCCTACAATATAACGTACCGTATATGTACCTGCATTGCAATTATATTCTAATGGAATCATTGTGCTTTGTATCGACCAATTACGAAATCTAACTTGGCCATTGGTTGGTTTTTTTTAAATATATAATAATAATAATAATATAATTTATCTTCTATCTTTTATATATATATATATATATATATATATATATATATATATATATATATATATATATATATATATATATATATATATATATATATATATATATATATATATATATATATATATATATATATATATATATATATATATATATATATAGTATTTAAATACACATTTATATATGTATTAAAAATATACATTTATTTTTAAATATTGGTTTTCCGTGGACCAGATAAGTATTGCAATAACGTTTTCCGATTAAGCTTTCCCCTATATATATATAAACTTCCGTCCGTCTGTCAAGAACATTTTCTCAAAATTACGTGGAGGAAAAGACTTAAAAGGAATTATAAATTAAATTATCCCCAGGCATTAATTCGGGTCGTTTTCAGTTTCCTCTTACACACGGATTAGACTTTCCAGAATTTCCAGTTCCAGCTCAGCTGTATGACACAAATACGAATAAGTAACTAAATATGTTTCATAGTTCTTAAAAATAATTAGTTTCTATATTTGTATATTTTATGAAAATGTCAATGATAAAGTCATAAAATTATAAACAAAACATTTGACCCTACTAGTGTCTAGTGTCGAGACACTACGGCCTCTATTTTCCACCTAAATTCTTAATATTTCGTGTAGAGTGGTGTAAGTCAACGCCACGCTTTGTCATACCAGAGCAGGAAAATAAAAATAATTATTTTCTTTCGAGTGGGTATTGGTCCGATAGTGAAGCGAATAATATCGGATTAGATAAGTGTTTACTTGCATACATTTGCTTATATGGTGATGAAGATGATGATGATCCCTCATCCCTTAAATATTTCCATCACAGTCTCCAGGTGGTAGGTGTCTCCAGCCTAGACCGGTCGAGGCTGTCCGATGGCTAGGTAGTATGAGGGCGGCCAGCGACGGCTATTTGCTTATTTGTGTTTATGCATGTTTCATAAAAACCTCAGTCTACATTTTGAAAATAATAAATTATAACGAGCATAATTTTTTATAACGAATAGAGAAAATGTCGTTGTTTCAATGACTTGACTGTGAAAGTATTTAAACAAGTATTCCAGTAGCTTCTTCCGCGTGTATGGCTTTTTATAATTACAGCTATTTCTTATTTATGGTATTGTTTTTTTAAATAACATTTCTGTCACAAATCTGTCATATTCTCGGATTTACCTACTGTAGTATAATAAACATATTGCTATTAGCGAAAATGTCAATGAGAAAATGAGATGGTATGGCCACGTTTTGCGCCGGCCTAAGAACTACGTTGGAAGAAAATGCCTTGATATGTCTGGCCTTGGACTAAGACCTCCCGGACGCCCAAGCTGGACTTCGTGACGCAGGACATGAGAGCCAATGGACTAACCACTGAGGATGCTCAAGACCGCGCAAAGTGGAGTAGATTAAGTAGGAAAGCAGATCCTGGCAATAGGCCGGGATAATGCTAAGTAGAAGATTGCTATTAGCGAAAACCATATTTATCTTTTGCGAAGCTTGAAAGATTAAAACTTATATGAAAATGAATATATGTATATACGTAACAACATATAAATACGAAATAAATTGATAGTAATATATTACCATTCTTCGGCTAGTTGTGTAGTACTTGGGTCGTTTCATCAGGCCAAGTAACTTGAATTACCTTAGTTTGTGGCGTTCGTAGTTTGTGATTGGTATAATCGAGGCGATTCGTTACGGTTAGCGGCGAAATTGTTGTTACCACATTGCCCCTACTATTAAATGGCGTGGAGTGAGAAAAGTTTTCCTTTTAGTAGACCATGCCAGTATATTTTACAATAGTAATAATAATGAAAAGCAAAGTATACATTACACATATGTAAGTGTATTTCAGCTTCTAGCAGTAGCTAGTATAATTACTTGACGTATTAGTTAATATTTACGTATCATCAGCGCTATATAGGAAAAGTACAATGAATACTGACTTCCGTTAGTATATATTACACACGCTATGCATAGCGACATAAGTCCCGCACTCTTCCCAAACAGCCACGAAGTGCTTGCTACTTCTCAGGGACAAAGTACCCTCTTCCCTCTTCCCTCCCCACCAAAAGTCGCTGTCAAGTCCAATAAAGCAAACAGAAATAATCATAAAACCGAAAAATTAAATATTTTGATGAAATATATAAATGTTTTGTGTAAACATAACACAGGCATGATCATAAATTTCAACACAAGTGCTATATTTATAAACTAAACTTGCTTGCCGTTAAATTGAAAGTTGATATTTCTTTCATCTGAACAAAAGTAAACAAAAAAATATAACTAGACAGAACGCGTTCAGATGGAAATATTAAGTATTTGCCCAATAAATACCTCCTAAGTTCCTTAAAACTATACAGATGTTGGCTTAAAATCATATTATTCTACCATAGTCCTTAAGAAATTCCAATGTTGCGAAAGTTTCCAATAATAAAAATATCTTTTCATATTTCATATTTGCAATGCAAAGACTTTATTCAATTTATTTGCCTCTGAGCAATCATCGTGTTCTTCGATGTTGAAAACATAATTGAAACATTTAATATTAAAAATTTGAAATACTATTACATTATTTTGTTTACTTGATGTTAAACTTAACCAATTTTGGGAATAGAAACGCTTATTAATATGAAACGTAAAAGTACTTTACTCAATATATCGATGGCGGCAGTTTAATATCCAAATTATTATATCAATTGATAATCAACAGATGACGACAGCATCTATCACCACGGACTACTGTAAAGTGTTCTAAATTCCATGTATAAAACATATATGATTGATATGATTAAATAGTTCCATTTGGAACGTTTAAGAATATTAAATGACAATGAAAATTATAATTAATTAAAAAATTATCTTACAAAATTGACATTGATTCATCACCGAGGATGAGCAGATGTCAGATGTATGACTATGGTTCAATTGTTTCACAATGTTGTCACATTGTTTAATGGTAACGAAATACCATCGCAATGAAGTTATGTACGGCTGCAAACCAACCCCGATAAGCTATTGCTATTTAACCAATCTGTTACAGACATTTAGTACCGGCCTATGATAAAAGGCATCCAGTATTAATTACTAACAGTCATATTGGGAATGTCATTGTTAAATTACTTGACTAATGAAATGCCATATATATATAATATGCTTTTAAAGTATTCATCTGAATGTATTTCGTTAATACAATCAATATACAATATACACCGTAAGTAATTGTTTTAAATAGATTGTTCTGTTGGTTAACCACATAGACTATTAAAAAGTAAGTGCTGAAAATTATTTAATTTAGTACTAATAGTCAATACAAAATTTCTATACTATATAAAATATAATAATTTTTATTAATAGGTATGCACTATTAATTATTTGCAGATATTTTACTACTCGACGACGACGACGTTGAGATCAATGCTTAATACATTGATCTCAACATCGTCAGGACAAGTAATATCTCCATTGAAATCACTTATAATTTGCTCATTTGGAACCCCTGTATAATATAAACCAAGTAAAGATTATAAATCAAGAACTACCTTGTAAGATACCAATATTATTATTTACGTAAAATTACATAAAAAATGGTTTTTTTCCAAAATTGTAAATTTTGGAAAAGCTTTATCTTTTTCAATAAAATGTTCAACTAATGTACTCCTACTATTTTCTATACCAGCTTAATTGCCAATCTACCGTGGCGACTATCAGTTAACCTAAATACTCGTTCGACTGTTGGCAATATTCTATTGGCTAACGTTCAAATAGGCCCATAATTAATTCAAGAGTTAGAAGATGAGCTATTAAAATAATAATAAAATATATTTTTGAATTTAAACTTATGTTAAATACTTTGATAAGATAGATAGATAGATAAAAAAAAATGTAATCTGTGATATGTCGTATCGGGCTAGACATCTAAATTACCAACAAGCATTCTCTCGATTACAGCTCAAAGCTTCAAATAGCTGAGTGATTGACAGTAACATAATACTGTAATATATATTATTGTAATGTATATTGCATGACACTGTAACAGCTAGATGATATTATTCCAAAAAAATCACTAAAGCCAACTCTCCAAATCTAAGCACTGATAAGGAGACTTGAATTAACTTACGTACAATATATATATATATATATATATATATATATATATATATATATATATATATATATATATATATATCTATATATATATATATATATATATATATGTATATATATATATATATATATATATATATATATATATATATATATATATATATATGAGGCCAAAGAGCTTACATGAAGAGATGAGAGCAATATAAGAAATTAAAATTGTGTATCCTGACCGACACTCCAATTGATGAATATAAATATAATAAAAAAAATTTGTATAGAATAAAACGTCATATTTCAACTACATAGCATAACTTACACGAATCATAAATGTAAAATAGTTACAATAAATAGAGTATCGTAGGCTATAATAGGGTATATATTACATTGTACATTTTAGTTACAACCCAAAATGTATCTTAAATAAAATCTTATTAAAGCTAAGAAAGATCTAGGACGCTGGCTGTCTTCGGGTCAAAGAACTTGCCCAAATTATATTACAGACCCAGACTTAAGTGAACTTTACTATGTGTTGTATTCTATTTTCTTTTTATTTTCAAATTTTAATCAAAATATCGGTCAAGTGCATGTTTAACTCACGCTCTGTGGTTCCGTATCAATTAAAATATAAAAAATCTGTATAAAAGGTGAAAAAATTGTATGAAATGACAACTACAGCTATAAACTTGTAATTGGTTTTTCTGAAATACGAGTATGTCTATAAAATTCCATTTTTGGATATTTTACTTTCTATTGGTTACTTACTATATATTCTAACTTGTCGCCAAAATACCCTATTGGTTTTGATTATGCGTCGAATTTCACACAAATGTGATGTATGTGATAACGTATCATGAACGCTCGTATATTTTGCAATCAACGCAATCGTTAACTTATTACGATTTTTTTCTATACTCCACGGGGCCATATACTTTTCTTATTAATAATTTCCGCTTCATGTCATGGGATTTTGAGAAAAATTGTCTTGAAGCACAGACACACTGACAACTGGCTGTCTGATATGCCCTCAAATAAACCTTGCTATTTCTTTCAGTATTGAATGTGTCCCAATGTGAATTGAAATTAATGAAACAGCCTCATTTATATTCCCCTTGGGGAGGAGGTTGTTTGTTGATGAGATCCAAATATTATCCAGATATATAACAAATTGTAAAAATTACCTAGATACATACATATGTACAGAGTGCTGTCACAATTACCAAAAAACACCTTCGATATTGTCAGACAAATGTAGAATTGGCTTTTTGGATTAACTTATTACTGAAGAAGTCGTATTATAAATAATATGAATATAAAATTGGTAAAGTAAACTTTCTAAAAACAAGGCATTGAAGCGATAAGAGCATACAATTTTGGCTTTTAATGGATTTTATTTTACTAAAAAACCAAGATGTTTTTGAATTATTTGGTATCCATATTGTATGTAGTATTGAAGTGATTTTCTAAAAAGAAAAAGAAATAGTACCAGATATCGGTAGGACGCGAACGACACAAACATATCTTGTTGAAGGTAGTCGAGCGTCATAGAAAAGCCAACACCGAGCAAACCAATACGAGATTGCATCTTAAAACATTCAATATACAACTGTGTGAACTAAACACCTGTATTCAAGATAAGTATTCAAGATATTATTTAAGACTTATTAGATTTATTCTGTATATTTTCCATTTTTCCCCGACGATATCATAAATAATGTTAATTTTGTTTTTATATTACAAAATCAATATAAATTTACATTTTATAAAATTCCAATTTTCACGAAATTTTGTATGTTTTTTACAACACTTAATACTCAGAGGGCGAGAACATCTAATAAATATACAATATATTATTATGTTTAGAAGACCGTTGTGGCGTAGAGGCATAGCCTCTGCCTGTAAACGCGACGGTTTGTGGGTTGGATTCCCGCTCGGGGATTCCTACTCGCTGTGATAGCAAGGCAAACCAAAGTTCCGCCACTCAACACCCAATTAATCAAAAGGAGGAAAGTAGGGTACGGAGTGTCTTTACACTTAGGTTCCTACTTTTCCTACGGCTCCCTCTGCCTACCCTGCCATGTGCTAATTTAACTTAATTTTAATATATTATCGTGTTTATAGCTTCACGTTTAATCCCCCATACATAGCACGGTAGGCAAAAAGGAGGCACGAATACACAACTTTAATTTCTCTTGCAAACTCCTCTTTTAAAGGAACCACTCCACTGGAAATTATTTAAATGTTCGTTATAGCTTGGTAAGAACGTATGGTTTAGTTGAGAATGACAAAAAGCGCGGGTTCGAGTCTCGTTACGTTCAAATTTTATAGGTTTTGCTATAAATTTTTTTTCCTTGTGGCACTAACAACATTTTAAAAATATATACATTTTACTAAAAACTAGCGATCAATGTGCTCTCCTTAACTCTAGTATTGCACTTATAAGTATTTTTGTTAATAATTAAATTAGCCTATATGTTGCTCCACAGCCTCCTCTATCTTCTGGTGAAAGTTCCATAAAAATTGGTTCAGCTTCTTCAGTACGGACGTACTGAAAGACAGACAGGTAAATCTGAAAGCAGGAAGTCTTGTTTATATTACATTTTTGATTCCAATTCTCCATATTATACATTGATACATTGCAATTTTTCAAAATATTATCGTGTAATAGAAAACAATTGTAAGGCGGAATGTAGTCTGTAAATGGAGCGTACCTTTGCGGATCTAGTGTTTGTATAGTTATATAAATAGCTAACTGTCCTCATTGCTTGCTATCCTCATTCTTATGAAACAGATATAAAATATTAAATAATAGTAACTTGTGTGTAATATATATATATATATATATATATATATATATATATATATATATATATATATATATATATATATATATATATATATATATATATATATATATATATATATATATATATATATATATATTTACTAACAAAATGTAGCGCATTAGAATGATTATAATTTCAAAACTTAATGAAAATATATATCTATAATTTAAAGCATATATTTTTGCCTAGTAAAGCACGTAAAGTCTCAAAACTCGCGAACGACGTGTCGCATGCAGACGCATTTATATATATCATTTTCCACACTTTGTGACAACAATTATTTTATATATATATATATATATATATATTATATATATATATATATATATATATATATATATATATATATATATATGTGTGTGTGTGTAATAAGCTTAGTAAATTAATACTTCATGTAAAGATAAGTTAAATAAAGTTTCCGTATCAATTTCGTGATCGTGAGTAGGTCAACGTGATGTTCAATTTTCAATTTGCTGACGTAAGCACTAATTTTGTACAAGCTTAAGTTTTGTATAAGTACAATAGAAGTTTATAGAGGTTTTTGTTTATGCTATTGCTATTTTATATTCATTTTTTTTTCTACACACAATACATTTTCTTTCATATGATTCCCAATCAATCCATATAGGTATTAATTACGTCGAAAAATCCAAATTTTCATGCTCCAGACAGACAGACGGACAACAAAGTAATTCCATAAATGTTCCGTTCTTTTTTTAAATTTAGATTAGCCTATGTTAATTACAATAAAATAGCAACAATCACTTTTCTTAACTAAGTTATTCTTAAACTAAACTAACTATATATACAAATATAATGTACAAAATCTGAAAAAAAATACTTTATTACACATGTTACTTTACAACACTGTACAATAAAATCTTAATATATTGATTCCTTAAGAAGAAATCGCAAACATAATAAAGAGAAAAAAACATATTTGGATTTTGGCGATAATTATATAAAGAGTCTACGAATGGATCTAAAACGCTTTGCATATTCAGGATCCAGCAAAAGCGAGACACGAGAATTGTTACCCAAAATAGACCTCCGGAAACGTGTGTCGAGAAGGTGAGATAGTTTGCATAAACTCCTCGGTATTTTAAAATAAAAACATTGTACCAAAGACGGTTTACCATATATACTATTAATACATTATTATATTTTCAAAATGCAAAAATCACAAATATGAAACATATACATTTATTGAAAATCGTATACCTGTATATACCATATTGGAAGAATTTCTTACATCACACTGTATATACAATACAAAGTATACAGGTCGTTGTGTAATTTCTGTAGCGACGCAATTTTAGCCTCCCATTCAAAGGAGCTAAGTTACCGTCTTTGCAGTAACGTTTCTTTTGTAGTCTTTGTGGCATCATAAACAGAATAAGCTGTCCCTACAATATAATATGTGTGTCGCGCTTATATCGATGATTTTCTTTTATAAGGCTTTTAGTATACAGTATATATACTAATAAGCCTCATGACTTAGAAGCTCAAATATATTACAATCGATATGTCATCAATACCAATTTTATATTCAAGTTACTACTTATGTTATTTTATTAATTATAGTCTGGCCGGAAATATTGTTACGATTAAAAACAAACAAAATATATCTTTTGAATTTGGAGTCTGTAATTTTTCTACGATATTTCAGTGTTGTTTCTTATTTTTGCGTCAATATATTGTTAAATATTTTGTGATATTGAAATGGGCTAATAAGGAGATCTGAATCAATATTTTAACAAACTAAATGATTGTATATATTCTGAAAGCTCTAAAAAGTTCCCTATTAGTTAACTACAGTAGTTAGAGTAAAACGTGGACATTATTCAACTTGAGTGACGGTTTGGTGGGGGTGTTAGCTGCACAAGTATATCAAAATACCATTGTTGCGAAGGTATATTTATCTGGATATATATATATATATATATATATATATATATATATATATATATATATATATATATATATATATATATATATATATATATATATATATATAATACTGGCCGTCATAGTCCTGAAATAAATCAACTGGATTGTAATTTATAGTAAGTTTTAGATTGCTTGCTCTAAATGTCATGGCAATTTGGAGTCCCTAAACAATCCATACGATTGGCAGTGAAGAATTTTCCCATAGAAAGAGTGCGTTCTGCTATTTTTTTATGATTAAAATATATTTAATTTATTTATCAAATTTAATATAGTATAGTAGTGAAGTAATAAGGTTCTTGTAATGAAATTCTCGAAAGTTATTTGATCTTTTCTACAAAATGAAAATTATAAGTATACTATGCTTACACTCTAATCTACATATAAAATAAATTATCTACTTCGTACTAAAAGTGTAAGATATTTATATAGTTTTAGATAAAACAACATCGTCGGAGCGTTGACGCGATTTCAGCGATTCTCGTTTAAGTACAACTTCTAACTACTGTCACTGGCAGCGTGAAAATGTTATATTGAATATTTTTAAAATAAGAAATAAAAGATTGATATTTGTCCTTTTTTTAACAGGGCTATGAGGCTAATGAAATAGTTGTGGGTTCGATTCCGACTCGAGGCTATCAATTATATTCCTTTCTCCGCTCTGTCAAGACAAAGGGTAACTTTGATAATCATACCACGATATAAGGGAAGTGAAGCTTCAAAAAAATTGTATAATTATAGAAATAAATGAAATATATTTACAACAGAACAATTAATTCAATTAATATTTTGTTACATAATATATAATCACGACATACATTAATTTGAAATTAGAAATAAGGCATTTTCCGGTTTATCATTCTGTAAATAGCAAGACACTGACAGGGGAAACTTTCTGTCAAACAACTTCGTTCTTCACTTAATGAAAACGAAAATAATTTATTTAACAATCACGTCTATAGTCAGACGATCTCTCGCTGAGCCTCAATGTCCATTTATACGTGAGAGCAGTCATTGCGAAAAATTGTACAGTCAATTTTATCTACACGGAGAGCAATAATATTCAGCATATTTCATACTATAAATATTCGTCCTTTTATATGGAAAATGTGATTTCATATGAAGTAGAACAATTCGATATACACATTATATATACAAATACGTACCTACGTAGTATTTTTTTTTCAGAATATTACATTTTACGTGTTCTCCATACAACAATACCGTGGCAAAGTGTTTTGTGCTCAACCGGCACTCTCGATACGCGATAACTATAGCATTGAACTCGCGTTTTATTCATGCCAGTCGACTTTTTTAATATGTGTGTGATAATAATCCGAGAAGTATTCATTTATACTAGAGGGAATCGTGTCTTTTCGAATTAGTGCATTTGTGAAGAACCTCCAATTTAGTCATATATAATATATTATATATATATATATATATATATATATATATATATATATATATATATATATATATATATATATATATATATATATATATATATATATATATAACATAATAAACAATGATATTTACATTATTTACAATACACATACATATGTTCAACATATATACATACACATACATGTATTATACAGTATTACTTAACTTCACAGGATATTGTACGTTAACGACGAGGTTTCAATTACAACGCAACACCAAGATACCTTTGATCATTATCTCTACGTTAGTAACATACAAAGTCGAAAGGGAATTTGATTATCTATATTTGCAACACACTCGTATGCATCAAACGTACGTGATTTTGAGAAAAACTTCTTGACAAACGGACAGACAGACAGACGGACGGACAAAAAAGAGATCTTGTAAATGTTCCGGTTTTTTCCTGTTGATATACGGAACCCTAAAAATCTATTTTAAATATGATTTATTTAATCTCTTTCAATTACTAAGTAATCGTTATGTCCTAAATTTTAACCTAAAATACATTATGTAGTAGAATACCAATATTAAACTACCGGACATTTCTCCTACACTAACACGGAAATGACACCGTTAATTAATATATATTACAAAGCTGTTCGCATGGTAATATGAATATATGGCATATCTTTTTAATTTAAACAAAGTGTCCGCTTAAGGTGAAATATATAGCTATTAAATAATTCCTAGCTAATATACAGAAATAAGGTTAAATTTAATTTAAAAAGAAAACAAATTTCATACTATATGAGGTCTATTCTTTCATATAATATGAGAATCTAAAGATACGAGCGCTTATGCTAGGTTATACCTAGCATAAGCGCTCGTATCTTTAGATTGTGTTGATTTAAAAGCTTACAGCAGACAGACAAACAACAAATTGATATTAAATATTTCCATTTTATCTTCTAATATATGAAACCCTAAAAAAATAACTAAAACAGATTAAAAACTATAGGTTTTTACATTTAAATTGTTTCAATAACATATTCTGTGATTTCATTAGCTTAATAATTCGAAGCACACAAGTGAATAACTAATTAAATACCAAATCGTGCTGAACGTGTAAACATTAAGAGTGATACAGTTCAAATAGCTCCATTTACAGTTAAGAGCAAATATGTGGATTACATTTTAAACTAAATTTTACTGATAAATAATACTATAATAAATTTTATGTATATAATTTCAATATAACTTAAAAAAAAAAAGTTTGCTTATAAAAAACATTTATTGATAGTATTTTTTAAAATGAATGACTAAAACAAATTGTACAACAATTGAATCGCTTGTTGATTTTATTGTTGTATAACTATATATGTATACAGTAAATAACTTAGAAATTAGAACGTCGTGGGATATAATCTTTATATACTTAAGAGCTATAGAAATTGTAATAAATAAAAAAAAAATCAAAAAGCATTTAATAGGCGATAAACTCGAATGTAATGAAATAATACATTTTCCCCGAGTGGGAATCGATCCCACTACCCGTAAACGACGTGTAAAGTGATACACTGTCTATCTATCAATCTATATAAGCAAATATTTCAACATTATATCACCTTACCTTTTACGATGAGGTAAGGTTTTACATCTGATTTGATCGAAATATTTTCAGAACGACCGAGTTTGTCTTCAGTTTCAAACTACTTTGTGTTTATGCTACGCATACCTTAGTCTACATGTTTTTGTAGTTTAAAAGATAGATAGAATTATTGAAAATATATTGTGTCAATAATTATGTATAAAACAATTATGTAAAAGTGCGTGGAACGTCAAAACACTACAAATTAAAATGTAATATCTCAACTAACTCCAAACGTTATTCGTTGTTTGTGTTTATTTTAAGCAAAGTTTTGCTAATTTAATTACTGGGGATGAAAGCACAATTTGATGGGGGATTTTACGGGGATTCCAAACACCCCAGGGTGGTCCACTAAGTGGAGCGAATTACGGCTAAATTACAAATTTGTATATCTAGTCGAAGCTTTAGTAGTAATAAAACTCGTATTATAATAAAATATGCTAAAAACTATATATTTTTCTTTTCTTTCATTTGTCTTTGTGTTAATTAATAATAACTTAATTAAATATAAATAGCTGCCATAGGGACAGGACTACTCGTAGGTGACTTATGTCATAAAATATGAAAAAATTATGTAGATTAAAAGGAACATTAACATCAAAGTAGACTTAATTAAAAAAAATTGTAGGTTCAGAGCCTGTCATTTGAAATATCAATGGCTAATTCATCCTCATCTTTACTAATATCATAAATAAAGCTAAAAAATTGTGTACTTTAGTAATTTCACTTCTAAAACGGCAGAAAGACTAAACAATTATTAATCAACTATAAAATATAAATAACCATATATATATATATATATATATATATATATATATATATATATATATATATATATATATATATATATATATATATATATATATATATATATATATATATATATATATATATATATATATATATATAACCAGCTAATACTAAAGTATTGATTCTATCTTCCAACGAGATCCTATTGTACTGATGTGTGTATCTATTCAGCTATTTTTGCGTTTCACGTCGACAATTTTGGACTCACGCCAAAATATGATCCCTGTTGCCATCTCAGTGCTTACATTCCCATACTGTGGTCCACAATAAATGAAACGACTACCCTTGTTTCTAGAAACTTTTGACTAATGCTGGTAGAGCTTTTTATTTATAAATATATTTGAAGCTTATATTTATATAATTTTAAATGACAAGAATTTATGTATACAAATCAAAATGTTAGTTTTACCCCCACTATTGTTCGGTGCAAAGGTTCTTGGAATAGTCCAAGATCGCACTCAAATTAACACATTAAATCTTATATAATAAAAATGTCATAAGGATTTTTTGACAGTTTGACGTTACTTCCTTCGTTTCTGAAATATCTACATTGTAGAATTTTTTCTGGTGCTTAGTGGAATAAGCTGAAGCGTGTTAAATTTCAGAACTCGGAATCCTCAATCTTCGTCTTATTGCACGAATTCGACACACAACACTAGCCAAAACACATCCATGGGTTCGCTTTGTTGGTGCCAGGACCATTATGTTGTAGAGAAAGGAGCTCAGAGCAGTACGTGGGACTTGTAGATGTAGTTTTAAGGGGGCCCTATTAGGCCCAGGTCTCACCTGCACTGTCCGAGCTTGTACAACTATCTAACCACATTCCAGATGAGAACCATTCATCATCACTAGTGCCACATTCGAAGTACATTCTAGAAATAAATCAGTGATTGTTCTAGACAGGCTGAGGTCTTTTAACAAACTGCAGAGAGCACTATTAAAACTTTCTAGTAGTATTTATTTTTCATCTGTATTGCAGACATCGCTTCCTACAATGATTCTATGCGACGTGACTTTACTTTGAAGGCTACTACTGAATGATTTATATTTATAAAATAACGAGATCTATTTTGTAGAACTCTTTCATTTTTTTCTTTTCACTTGTACGTTATTAAATAATGGGAAAGCACTTTTAGCAAAGAGCTTTTAGTATAAGTAAGTTTAGTATAATAATCTACCTCTTTTATATATAAAAATAACTGTAGGCACTTTATTCTGTTACTTAAAATAGTTATATAAACTCTAATTCACTATTTTATATTGATATTATTTAACCATTCCAAGAAGAAGTCTAGGGTTTCTAATAAAATAAAATTAAATGCTAAAATAAAAATTTCTAATTTTAAAATAAAGAAAATAGGCGACATATTGTATAACGTTAATGTATCACAGTATAAAAAAAAAGAATAGATCGAGTGCCTATCCTGGTATGTTGTAACCTGGTAACTCCTACATACGCGCGTCCAAATATAGCAAAAAAGAAAGGTATTTAAAAAATATTGCCTTAAATTCATAGGTAAATACAGAGCAGAGAGTTGAGTCACTATAAACTGTCGTAAAAAAATAATACATATATAATTCGAACTTCTCACTTACGATATTTTTTCAATTTTATGCTTTAGGTATAGAAGACTCCAACTTTTACACGAATTCGAGACATTGCGTGTTGAGTGACATGGAGACCAATCGTGTAGCTTTTTCTTACCAGAATGGTGAAATTCAAATAATTTAAATATAACTATTTCCTATGCATATATCGTTATACCTATATCATTCGCAGTTTCTCTACAATCTAGCAGAACAAACTTATTGAATTTACAACAGATTTGAAGATACCACCACCATGTGCATGTTACTTATAACAATTTCACCGTTCGTTTCTTCCAGCTAATCTGTTATCGGTTAATCTACATTGACTCAATCGCGAGAACACAATCAAAACTGACTCCCGACATACACACGTTCGACTTAATCGAATGTCAACCGCAATGCTCACGTTTGCAGCAATTAAACAACATCTCTTCAAACATAATTTTGCACTGTCAAATATTTAACTACATCAATTAAACATGAAAAATGAATTAAATGCAGACATAAAAGCGTACTTACTAAAATACCTTAGAGAGCTACAGAGCGCTATCAAGGTCGCGCAAAAGAAAAATATGCTAAGCATCGTTACAAGTTAAAGCTTTTTGATTCAACTGAAAAAAAAAACCATTACAAATTTATATATAGTTCATTTCATACAAAATGAGTGGATACGACCGCAAAATTAAGTTTGCCCATTTTTATAAATTATATTCTGCTCAGCAGAGAATCTACAATCATAAAATTGGAACGTAACCCGCAGCGTGACTACTAATGTCACTACCGTTTTTTTTTCACATAGTATCAGGCCATACCAATAAATATTGCCTGTATTCGCCGAAATTGTAAATTGATGTAAAGTTTCGAATTGGAAATCGCACTCAGCGCAATTGTATAATTTCAACTTCAAAATCACTTCGTAAATATGTACAATGTGTAAAATAACTCTTTTTTTGTTGCTATAATTATAATTAATTAATATTTATTGATTATTTATATAAAATGTTGAACATAAACAAGTGGACGATGCCTTACAAAATAATTTGGAAAAGTACCGACCTCAAATAACGAGTTCTAATTTAGTTTCTTGTTGGTTTTTCTTGTTGCCTGACAATCATCTTGGTAATGGAGGCATCAATTCCTCTCATGCGCTGTGGACAGAACAATTTTTGTAAGTAATTTCAGTTGATTTATTTTGTTGGAGTTTTTATTAATATTACGCGCTATTATTTCGGATTTTATTTTATGCTGTCATTGAGATCTATAATTATTCCAACTTTCATAATAATATACTCTAAAAGGGTGATGACGTCTATCACGCTTAAAAATACTGCTAGTCTTTTATTTTCACATTAGATATTTTCTCCTTTATAGTCTTCTCTCAATCTTGATTTCATTCTACCGAGTAGAATAAAAGAGACGAAAAGAGAGAGAGAGAGGGAGAGTGACTGCAGTTTCTTGAAGCCTTATTATTTCACTTAATTCATTAATTTTAACTTTGAGATGTAAACCATTAAAGTTTTAAACAATTCAATAAAACAGTTGTGTAGATATTTTAGTTGTAACGTTTTTTACGAACCCATTGAAATAAACTTTAAGTGAGGCTTACCGTGTTACGAGTACATCACTGAAAGCTGCATTTATATCTGTCCAGCCGTTTCTGATATAAACGTGAACACACGCACAGATAAATAGACAAATAAAAAAAAATATTGTTTGGGTTCTACAAATTACGTTGATGCATGTTTCTGATTTTTTTAACTAATAATGTTAAGTGTTTTTAAATATTTCCCATGTACAGACAGACATTCCTTATATTTGTATTATATGTATAGATTTCTAGCCCAAGTGGGTTGGGTGCTGTGTATATAAAGTAAATATTACATATATATATATATATATATATATATATATATATATATATATATATATATATATATATATATATATATATATATATATATATATATATATATATATATATATATATTTATATATATATGTATATATATATATACATATATATATATATATATATATATATATATATATATATATATATATATATATATATATATATATATATATATATATATATATATATATATATATATATATATATATATATATATATGTATATATATATATACATTTATGTCATTTTATATGCAATATTTTGATAAGTTTTTTTCACTTTTCCAGTTTCTCCTATTACAAAGTAAATTAATTATCATATCCACTGCTCACAATTTGAATTTTTATTCCAAAATATTCCAACATCGCCTTTATACTTCTTAACGTTGCCAATGCTTAAAATATTATTAATATTACAATAACAGACAATAATTTGAAATTTTCCTTTAAAAAAATATCATATTAAAGAGAAAGTTAAGTAATTGATTCGACAAAAACTACAATTTTCATTGAAAATTAAATTATAGTTTAGTTTCACTTGCGAATAATCAAACTAAATTGAATGTGTTTATTTTTGATTTTCACTTCATTGACTTCTTCTATTTATATTTCTTCTATTCAATAGTTTTTGCTTTATTCGGAAACAGTTACAAAGACAGACAAAATATCTCATGATAAGTTTTTCAGCTTTTATTTAACAATGTTTTCAGCGAACGGGTTAATATTTTATGAAAGCTTTTCATGTACTCGTGCAAAGTCCCTCCATTTTAAGTCGTTGATAACTTTCAAGATATCAATATACTTAAATCATACTAACTAAAATTGTGTATTGTGTACATTACAACTCGTCTAGTGTATATAATTGAATACAAAATAATACTGTTCAAAATAGTTTTTACAGTAGTTTGGTTAACAACCTTTTGTTTTTTTATGAAATATCACAAAAGTTCCTGATGGTTAACCTCAGCTGATAATTACATGCTGGCGCAAGCTTTATTACGAACTTTTTAACAGGAACGATTTCGTCATACCTGGTTTTTGTGTAAATGAAAAATGTTTCCGCAGCGCTTGCGACGGAATCTCTCAAGCTCTCCCGTTTTCACTATGTTTTTTTTTATTGTTACTCCCTTACTATTCACCATAGTATGTTGGCTGTAGCTGGATTTCATAACTTTTCATTTGTTGAGGCTCCCGGGACTATAAATAACACTTTCATATCCCGCTGTACTTTTTTATTACATGCAATAGAAACGTGTATTATTTAAAATTCCAATTGTAATTCTTCGATAGATGGACTATTCGATATAAATATATAAATAATTCGGACCAGTGACTCTTGATATCTACGTGCTTTATGATATAGATAGTAGGTATATACAGGCCACGACATCTCCGCTACTGTATTTAGGGTTCCGTAGCGAAATGGCAAAAAACGGAACCCTTATAGATTCGTCATGTCTATCTGTATGTCACAGCCACTTATTTCCTGTATTAAGATTTTCACACAAAAATAGACAAAAAATCATCAATTTTTGGGGTTTTCCTCATATTTAGAACTGAACAATTTTGTCATATATCATTTTACATAGCTTAAACCATTTACTCAATGCTCTTTATAATACTCGTATTAACTAAGATTTGTTAAGGCATAAGTACATATTTTTTACCATTTATGAATTTAACAACACTTTAGGTAATTGTTTTAAAACAATTATATATTACTTAAGCTGTAAGTAATTAAGAACGTTCTATTATATTTTTACTGTGAACAATACCCATATTCTGACCGCATATTGTTTTAATTAAATCGACGTTTCAATAGTTGTTTGATTATTGAACACCAGACCGCAGCTTAATTCAAAACCAATTCGAGGAAATAGTTTTCTTTAATACATTTGAACTTAGTACCCCAAACGTCTAAGTTTCACCACTTTGAATATTTCACATACATTTATTTAATTTCATTTGATTGTATGCACACCTCGACATAATATGTAGGTACGTATCGATTGACATTTTGTTGGTGAAATAAGCCACGAGACGCTGTCATAAAGCCACAATGCAGGCAGCGAATGGCGTATTAAAAGTTACATATTAAGCCATATTCAAATAATATTTATAGAATAAAAGCTGTTTACTTTTAAAACTTATATATTTAATTTTTGAAGTGAAACTTATTTGCGCGCATGAACGTGAAATTATGTGTTATTATGTAGGACGTTTTCACAGTGACGAAGTGTCCATATAAC
The DNA here is from genome assembly GCA_037127375.1 of Dione juno. Classification (NCBI taxonomy): domain Eukaryota; kingdom Metazoa; phylum Arthropoda; class Insecta; order Lepidoptera; family Nymphalidae; genus Dione; species Dione juno. The sequence continues at coordinate 2,119,465 of JAXRJS010000003.1, forward strand.
GCTAGTGACTTTGGATATACTCTTTATGAAAAAATCATCAAGTAGAACAATGTGGTTGATGAATAGACTCTGTAGTTTCTAACAAGTATATCTCTATATAGTATATTCACCAATAAAGATTGTCACCGAAGTGTAAAAAAAAGCTTTAAATTGCCATTTTGGAAAGTGTCAATTTGCCAATATAGGCCGGCCTGCCAAAAAAACTTAGCTACTTTTTTTACGCTTTAGCTTTAGAACCTAGAGCTAGCACTCCATTACTCGCCTTCTGCCTTTAAAGACATTGCGTGTTGAGTGGCGGAGCTCAACGCCACGCTTTGTCTGGTTACTAGAGCGAAGGAAAATAAAAGTAATTCATTTTATAAAATGAATGCTCCAGCTCCTTCAGCAAATTGAGCTTTCATACAATAGTGCCGACGTTCAGTAAACACATGAAAATCGTATTTTAATGAGAAATCAATTAAAATTATATTTACGTAAATATTCTGGATTCTTGTGGATTGTATTACATGGACCATGGATTACTCAGGCTAAGCCGGCACTAGAACTATCAGAAACGGCATCATGTGAACCTCCGTTGATTTTCGATGGCTTTACTTTTATTTTATTGTTTTAAAAATGGTGAGATTTTAAATTTCACTTTATAACATAATATACGTCAACGTATACCATTGACATTTTAACACAATAATTATACATTTAAATATATTTCTTTCACTTCTGTCACGTAATGATGTACTTTCAAAAATTAATCTCGCCTTACAATAGGTACGAGCTGGTAGACGCTGAGCTTTTGTATTTAGGTAAAGTGGGGTCAGGGCCTTTTATTACTGAAATGTAACCACAGTGTAGCCTTCAATTTTTTCAGCACCCACTACAATAACGTTGGAGTGAAGCGCAAAAGAAAATTACTGTATAATTTCACTAATGAAGACGTATTTGTTGGTGTTACTTTATTTTATACAGCAATTAGACTTTCTTTCTATTATATGCATATATATATATATATATATATATATATATATATATATATATATATATATATATATATATATATATATATATATATATATATATATATATATATATTGTAGGTTATAAATATACGTATATTCGAATGGTTTACAAAATATATTGCTTTCATACCGCCGAGACTCGGTGTACTAACTTTTACTTTCATATGTTAAATATTTATTTTCCTATGATAAATAAATTTCGATAAAACATCAAAAGCGTTTTTTTTTAAACTACAAAAGCAAAATTCGGACTTACAAATGAATAAAACTATTTTTTATATATTATATTCCGGACAACTTATAAAAATTTACAAATTTAAATTTGCGATCACATCTGCTTATTTTGTATTAAATGAACATAAAGTTGTAATAGTTTCTTTGTGTGTTAAGAATATAAATTAATATATTAAAACTTCTCGGAGCAACATTCAAATTTAGTCAGCATATTTCAACTGCAATACAATAGAGTCATATTTTTTTTCATTATCATAATGATCCTTTCATTATAGGTATAAAATTTACTTTTGTCATTTCTTTTAACTGCTTAATGACTACAAAATTTTATTACTATACTGTATTACTTCATATTTTCCAGATGAACAAATGAATAGCGTGTCTAGAGTCGTTTTTTTTGCTTACCATCTGACTTGCAGTTATACTTTCACTGTAATTTAAGCAATAGCTTAAGACTATGGCAGCTCTAAACGAGCATGTAACTGCCACACTAGCTTGCGCCGAATCTTTCGGATCGTTAGGTAAGCCCACGTTAATACCAAGCGATTATGATTGATAGTAACAGAATTACAAATAAAATAAATTTAACGCTAACGTTCCTATATTGGACCTTACTGTCAACAAAAATATGTCCTGGGTACCCCATATTAATGACATCAACAAATGCAAGCTTGTGCAATCTTTTTTCTATCGATTCTCGAGTACACTACGCTATGAGCTGTACGAGCCACTTGATAAATTAGAGCGCAATCAAAATCTGGGCATACCCTTAGTTTACGGAGTGCGTCAGTATAACAACATTTCTCAATTGGTGAAGCTGGATTCACTAATATATGCACGTCCTTACATTCGTTTCTAAAAAATGTAATTAACATAATTCCCTTTTCTATCTACAATCCCGCTTTAATGTGCTTTCCACTCCTCCAGCTTGCTGGTTGGCTTGATGCAATTTTACCATGACTATCTTATGGTATACAAGCCTGGAGATACACTCATAAAATAAAAAAAAAACACACGCTCTTTCCAGTTTCTATTTTTTTTAATTTTTATATTAAAATTATATTATTATATTTAATTTTCTTAGTATTATGTATTATTATTATTTTCAAATTTTAAAAACAAACTACACGGTAGATTATTAAATAAGGATACATATATAACATATAATAATTTATTAAACAACAATCTACATTTTGTTGAAAGTGGGTCAGAACACTGGATAGACAAACGTAAAGTTAATTATGCAAATTGAGTATAGACAGTATAACTTAGGTGCAGGCAAAACAAGGACTACGCTAGCCCAACAAAGTTAAATCGACAGTTACCGCACAGGTAATGGGCACAGGTAATTTGAATACAAAAATATTTAACTCATTTTGATAGAAAAAATATTTTATATATACATCATGTTAACCAGTTGATTATTACTAACGTGGTATCTTATAGCTTATAGCAAGATAAATTAAGGCTTTTACTATGTTGTCGAAAGCAAATCAAAATCCAGTCCAGCAGTTACATAAAACGTTGTATAAAAATGATCTCTTCCACATATTATTTTACCCACGACGGTACGGAGATGGTATATGTGTTTGGGGTAAGAGGATGTTTGTGTGTGCAAACTAATGTTACCATTTATCTCCAAAACCACTGGTCCGATTTTAAAGCGGTTTTCAGTGATTTGATTAGTGCATGTTCTTAGATAGCTTTAACGATATCTACTTACCAGGGGGCGCTGCGGTAAATATTTGTTAGTGCAATCTAATACCGATGATCAAGACGATCAAAATTTAGAAAACCAACGCTAACTAAATTTTTGTACTACTACCTTGTTTTGTATATAACTTAAAATAACAAGCAAATATTTTGACAGAGGCTTTTTGTGGACGTGGATTTTGTCAAAATTATTATTTTGTTTTTTATATCACATACTCGTATGTACAGATCGGCTCTATAAAATCAAGTTTGAATAGGCATAATTGAATTAGGTGGAACTTTTTTTTTTCATTGGATGACCTAGATACGGTGCGGTGCTCTCAATGGTATCTGAAAGGGCGGGGTAACGGCCATATTTTAAATATTTAATGGTTAGAGGACACCATCAAGTACTTATGTAAAAGTAAAATATTTTCTAACATTTAATCAAACGTATCCAAATGGCCACAAAAAATATTAACATTTAAGTATTTAGAAATTGTACATTATATGTATCTTTCATTTGAACTTAACTTAGCTTCACATAAAAAAATGTAATTAGTCAAAGTAATTGAAAGTTATTAATAATATTAATTATTATTATGAAAGAAATTACATCAACTTCAAAATTATACCTGAATTCTGTATGCGTTTAGCCTTAAAGTATCGCACTCTAATTCACGACTGCTCCCCAGCACTGTTAAAATTTCATCTAAATGCGTTCCAAGCGACTCTTCCAGATCTAAGTTTACTAACTAACTTAGATCTGAAAGATTCGAGTAAGATGGGGTAAAGCTACCCATAAATCTTGCTACACCTGTAAGGAGGCATTAGGAAGGTAAGCATATGCTGGTGGAGTGTAGGGTACTCTTAGATAGTGGTCGATACTTCCAGCGCCATGACAAAGCTTTAGAAATCATACGTGAAGCGGATAGTCTATCAGTAGCAAAGCACAGAGTAACATAGCAACCAGCAAACGATCATTAAAGTTTGTACAAGAAGGTTCTTATAAAAAACCCACACAAAGGCCTTTCTAGGTAATAATAATGCTACGTAATATCTTTTCTTCTCTGTATAAAATATAGGTACAAAACTTAATTACTTGAAAGAAAAAACAATAAATGAAAATATTGATACTCGCATAATATATACTATTTAAATTCGTAATTGAAGAAGTCGGTGCCAATTTAGAAATTCTTTTGCAAGTAATGTTGTTTTTGCTCATTGTATTTAGTATATTTTTCTTAGATCTATTTTTGTCTTGGCTGGAACCAACTTAGTAATAAAAATATGTATGTATATATATGTATATAAATATGTATGTATATATATATATATATATATATATATATATATATATATATATATATATATATATATATATATATATATATACATATATTATATATAGGCGAACCCATTCAACGTTATATTCCACAAATACTATATGTGGAATACAACGTAAAGCTAAAAATCAAGTTAAAAAGCTATTACTTAAAATATGATCACCATCGTAGTAAAATTTTTATATATTTACATAGCACGCGATCAATATGGATTCTAGTCTCGATCTTAGAAATGTTATCATTCGGTAACATGTACAATTATTATTATTATATAGTGTGAAGATTACTTTAGATTCCAAGGACCGCCAGGAGAACCAATGAGTCGATTCGAAGTTATCTATAGACCACGAAACGGCTTACAACCAACCTTACCATGAACGTACTATGGGCTTCTTCAGACACGCCATACCATCGACAAAACTTGAGCTGGAGAGACAAATAATTTTGGGTTAAGTTGAGGGTAAAACAACACAATCACAGGTTTCTATATGTAAAATCCATATAGTTACTCCACGGCACTTGAATTTACTTACCCCATGAAAGGCATCTGATTTCTCGTAAGATCCCTTAACTATTCGACCACGACTAACAGAGTTGCTGAGACAGAGATGTAAGAGCTTGAATAAATCATAATTAATCAGTATACAAAAAGTATCTTTGGCATTTCAAAAACTATAATAATTCTTAGCCTATATAAGTTTGTACTAATATAATAGGCCCTAAATATAAACTACAACAAAGCTATACAGTTTGTTTGGTCGAAACTTTTTGTGTTTAATAGTTCATTTACCAAGGTAGTCTATAAGTATAGCCTATATTACATCCCCTTAACCCCTTCTATGTTACCCACTGTAACTGCCATCAGAGCCTTTTCAGACACATTGAATGCCTCATATGTCACACAGCTCTTAGTCATTTCCATTTGACTACAGGGTTATTATTATCGAGATATAAATATTTGGCATCCGGTGTGGGAATAGTTGTCGTGGTGTAGGGGAATTGTATATTTGAGATATGCATGTTACTGTTGGCCTACCCATTTATCAGCTGTTACAGCATATTAGGTTTTACCGAATTTGCTTACTTACTTAAAGTAAAAAGTTTTAATATATTAAAATAAGAACTAAACATTACGTCTTTTTAATGACCATAATCTCAGATTCTCGTAATAAAATAATATTGAAAACTTTGTTCACGATCTAATAATAATACCTGTGAATATAATTGTAATTCATATACACTATTCAGAACAAACAAGTTTAATTTGTGTTATATGTAATAGCTTAATCCATTGCAAGCTGGAAGCTAATTTAAAACTTTGAAATCTAAGCGAGAGTGAAAATCTTTTCGCATTATTTGAAAGTACGTTGGCTAAATTTTAAAAAAATACGTAGAATTTACTCACACCAGGAAATTTCGGTATTTTTAGCTTAAAATATAGCAGCAAGTATTGTATTGACGGCAAAATTTATCACCCGCATATCGTATTTATTCAATTTCAAATGTCGTAAAGTTTTTGGAATACCTAATAGGAATGTAGAATAAAATGACAGTGTTCATTAGAATGTTTCTTAATAACTTTAATTGTATTATTATTGTAATTACTGCGTGCTGAGTCATTTGAATTTGAAAAAAAAATCAAATCTGGTTCCGGTTTATGTACCAGATACTAAATCTCTTGTGTTGAGTGACGATACTGAACTTCGCTTTATATATTTCAGTGTGAAAGTAGAACTACTGAGATGGGACGGAAATTAAACCCACGACCCACGCGTTCGCAATCAGACGATGTTTCACTGCACCATGACGGTCTCATCGGTATGCGCTTGTTGAATGATAAGACTGCATTGACGAACAAATTAAATATATTTGTTTTTTATTACTGAAATTGGCTTTTGAAAATTGTACAATTATTTATTATCTAATAACCTCTGTTTTGCGTTAATTTTTATTTGAATACTAGCGACCCGCCCGCGACCTCTCCGCTTTATTAAACAGTATTTATTACGTGCGTTTCGATATGTTATACGAAATCACATTGTATCTATTATTGAAAATCGTATATACAATGTGTTTGTTTCTTGCATGAATTTTGTATATGATTGTATATGATAGTTATATATATTTACATATTACTTTTTTTCTAAAATAAAAGTAGCCTAAATTATTTCTTATTACATGAGCTACCTGTCAGTGAAAGTCCCATCAAATGTAGTAAAAAGCGTTTATTTTAATATGACAAACAGATACTCCAATATATCAAAATAAATGGACACAATAATGAAATGGAAATGTTTTATGAAATTTATCTAAGTAGCGTAATTTATGTGAGTACTAATTTATTATAATTTAAAATTTGATTTATATATAAAACAAAAACGACAATCGATGTGATTTCTTCGCGATACTTAGATGAATTTTAATGAAATATTTCATTATATCATTATATCATTTATTACTTCAGTTACTTTAAGCTCTTATTGCATGTTTTTGTAAATAAATAAAAATAATTGAAGGTACAAAAAGTATAAGTATTGTTGGAATAAATTATTGGCATCAATGAAAATAATTCTTAAAATCAAACACATTGAAATGCATACGTAAATACAAATACTATCCATAAATAATATAATTGTATATTTATTGTTATTTCAATTAAATTATAATTATAAATGTCACGGTCTTGTTCAGTCATAAGTATGTACGTATACTAATATAGCTAATTGTTATATATAAATAATGTGCATCTTCTACCGAGTATATCACGGGGAGTGTTCCGAAGAACTATTTGGGTCAATACCGGATGCAAGCTTCCACTATCGCAATACCCGCCGTAAATTAATATTCCATCCTCAGCACCTGGATGATTGGCGCAGTAGCTTCCACGTACGAGCGCACTGTGGAACTCCCTGCGGAGATATATACCATAAGATACGACATTGGGACCTTCAAGAAGCGAACTCCTGAACCCTCAGGCATCATGGATGTCTATGGGCGGCGGTGATCACTCAACATCAGGTGACCCACGTGCTCGTTGCCCTCCCTCTAATATAAAAAAAAACTTAGCTGCTCAGAGTGTCAGTAGATTTAAAAACTAGATTGATGTTGACTATTATAAATTAAAACACTATAAATATTAACATTAAAATTGTTTAGTGTTGTTAGCCAATATTATTATGTGCGTATGACTTAAGTAAGTAATAGTTTAGTACGCATCCCTTCTCTTGACGTTAGTCCAATAAAAATGTCTACTTTGAAGCAAACTATCATGTAAAATAACAAGCTGCTACAACAAAAAATATACACCCGTTCTAAACGTCATATTAAACGTATGTTAACCAGCTAACTAGAAATTAACTGGGCATTTACGAGGCACCTGTCCAATTATTGAACTCATTCATATCTTATTATTATACCTTTCCATTGCATGGAACTACTTACTCCAAATTTTACAGTATTGTAAAATCAATACTAACTTGCTTTAACATTAATTAATATTTAATTAATGTTAAAGCAAGTTAGCTATTGCTATTAAGTCAATCAAGTCTTAATAATTGTAGTGCGTGAGGTTTCATGTTAATAATTTACGTTATTATAGTTTATAATATATTATGTATGTTATTATATATATATATATATATATATATATATATATATATATATATATATATATATATATATATATATATATATATATATATATATATATATATATATGCGTGTGTGTAATTTTTGACTTTTTTTACAAAAAATAATCTGGAATGATATTCAAGTGAATGTTTCCCTCAAGGATCAAGTAGCCATCGTGCAAGGTCGGACGTTTCCTTACAGCATCACCATGACTTTGTCACCATAGTTATAAAATTTGCAAAATATGTGTTAGGGCTCTAATTACTATTATAATAATAATATCTAGATAATATGACTAATTTCGTCCATATAAAGAAAAAAAAAGGACTATCATTTGTAATCGTATGTTATATAAAATACAAATTCAATATTCAAATGATAAATAATGTACGATCTGATTCGAGATAACATTAGTAATATTATTTTCGTAGCGTAATGTTTTATGCAACATCATATTTCAAACTTCAGATATTCGCAAAATAAAATACTGCTTTCCTTAGATGGATCACAATTTTATGATAAATATCTTTGCGTCTTGAAAGTCTAATGTATATTTTAATAATATTTTTAAGTTATCTAAGTGCATGTGATGTGTACTTATGAAATAATTTGGTAGTAACTAGTAATTGTTTTAATAAATTACTTAAATACTTTAGATAAATTAACAGTTTAAAAATTTGTTTAATGTACACATTTATGAAAATTACAATTACACTTATATGAAATAGCAAAAGTTTGTTTGGTTCGATTTGACTAATTATGTTTTTGTTTGATAGTTCACTTATACACTTTCACACACACTTATATGAAAGGCTATAGACTATGGGCTATATTGCATCGATGTAACTCTCTGTGCTTGTGATCAGATCTCTTAGTCATTTCAAATTGACCAAGTGACAAGTGTATGAATATATATATATATATATATATATATATATATATATATATATATATATATATATATATATATATATATATATATATATATATATATATATATATATATATATATATATATATACACACACACAAAAAAATATGTATATTGTATCTAGAACCGGGGTACAGCGTGTAACTAAAAAATATCCTATTGTATTACAAAATATTAGGTCCATAATTATATGAAATTTTATATAACTATTTATTATTAATTACAAAATGATAGCGAAATCATTTTGTATTCCTCGATAATCCGACATCCATACAATTAGTGAAATAGATGAACGTTCACACACTTTAATACATGTACAAATTTACACATATTTAAATATATTGATTGATATTAATACAATAAAAGCTTAAAATAGATTAATATTTATACCAGAACGATGTGCTTTCAGAATTTAGCTATTCATAAAAGTATGATTAAGTAAGACAGTGAATATTCCGTCGCTGTCAAACTTAACTCATTAACAAAATGTTTCCCTCTTCTATTTCGGAAAGTAAGAATTTGAAGCTGAATAAATTGGTGAAATAAAGGATAAATCACGTTTCTCCTGTACCACGATGAGCCCGTGTGTACACAAATCAAAAATTGTATTCAATACAAGCTTATTCACCTTATTAAGAGCACGCGGTCCACTCTCATGTCGCGAATACATAAACCGTGCATGGGAGACGATATTTTAAAATTAAAAAAGATACGTTCCGAGGTACTCGTACAGGTAGTGTCATTATCAAGACAAATATTTTTTGTACATTTTTTTTATGCAATGTATTATCTAAAGTAAAAGCTTAAAGAATTGTGTAATATGAAAAGCAAAATAAGTCTTCATTCCATAGAAGGATTTATTTTAATAATATGTCATCAAGTTAAAAGGCACATTTTCCGTATCTATGAAGAAGAGAATTCATTACTTCTATATACCTACTGTGGATTGAATATTTCCTCCAAGTGGATTTCAGCTAAATCATCGTAACAAATATTTTCTACAATTTTTTTGCAATGACTGCCCAGGGATAGTTAAATTAAAACAATAACAGTGACGTACGAATAAAGAACGCGAAACAAAAAAAGAACACGATAAAAGCTTAACATGGTGGCGGTAATATATATGCCATTTCACCAATGAATAATTTAAAGTTGTAGTTTAAACAAATTCAACATTACTGTTATTCCCGAAATGGGGGTCCGGATGGGCCGTGGTTTCCTTAAGGTAATCTGTTCTTCAACTCAGATATTTTATTTACAAATAAGTCACAGCATTATATTATTTTGTAATAGAATAATTGGAGCCCTAGTTCGATAAATCCTCCACTTTAGTACCTACTACTTGAGTATTTATGGTAAACTAATTCGTGTGAAGATTATCATTTCATACTTTAAACATTAACTAAATTTCGATAGTATGGTTATCGCTTTAAAGTTTTAAGAGGCCTCTGGAGTCCAGGCCCCTCTGGCAAATATCTTAAGATACATTCCGTTACCTATTGAGTGCTAAATTGAAATTATTTATCAGTATAATATTTATTTATTTGTATATTTATTTATTTATTTAATAGGAAGCCAACGTTGTATACAAAAATAATTCTTCTACTTATAAATATTTAACAATACTATTATCTAAATTATATACCACACTTAAAGGCTTTTTTTTATTTTTTTTATTTATTTTTTTTTTTTTTCGCTGGGAAATGCTTTTACGCAGACCATCCCTGAGTAGGACACTTGTGTCCTACAGAGGAATGGTACTGTGGGACTCATCGAACCCGACACTACCCACTAAAACCCAGCGGAAACCCTCTCCACCTATATGAGATGCTGCAGGATCGCTTGCGCATGCCACTACAGCACCTCGGTGGAAGGCCCACCTAACATGGGCCACTCGGGCCTTCGGGGAGCCCCAGGGTATCTTCCAGGGCGCCCGCAGCCTCGATGACTTGCGGGAAGATCTTCATGACCTTCCTGCAGTAGCTCCTCTAGGGTCAGGGAAGTTGGAGATGCGCGTACCGCCTTCTCCTACCTCCCGGTCTACGACGGCGGAGCAGATCTGCGTCCACGCTAAGCTCGCGCGCACGCTCCGCGGCCTCCTTCTGTGCGATAACAGATTCACAGAAGGAGACTGCTACAGACCAGTTCCTCTCACTCTCCAGCATGGCTTCCATCATACTAGACAGTGAGAGATCCCTACCCACTACAGCCATCAAGGCGTGGCGTTGCGGAGCCCAAGCGGGGCATTCAGCCAGAGTGTGATGCGCCGAATCAACGGAGGCATCACACTCGTGGCACGCTGGTGACATCTCCCGACGCGCAATCTGATGCAAATATTTGCCGAAGCAACCATGCCCCGTCAATACCTGCACCAGTCTGAACGTCAGGACGCCAAACCCCCTTGTCAACCAGCGCTCTAGGTGGGGGCGAACCGCCTCCACCGTCGCCAGTCCTGCCACCGGTGAACCCAGGTCCTCCCTCCATCGCCGAATCAGGGCTTCGTCTGCTCTCTTCCTGATCCGCCCGATAACCTCACTCGATGGTTGCTCACCTCGCGACCGCTCACTTGCACGGAATGCGTGAACTCTGGCGATCAATTCCACCTGCAGCTCCCAAGGCGGATCGCCCGCCAGGAGTGTAGCCACCGTCCACGACACTGTCCGGTATCCTCGAATAGCTCTAACCGCTATGACCCGCTGCGCTTTACGCAATTGGGTCTTGTTATGAACCACACTTAAAGGCTAACTTAACATGCATAAAAAAATAAGACAATAAAAATAATCATTCTTTGCAAAGACAGTCCAAAAAAAAAAATAAATTATACAAACCATTCTAACTTACATTTTCAAATTTAAATAATTATCAATCAATATTTTGAATTTAACTTACAAAAGTCGTGGTTACCAAGGGACATGTTCAAAATATTATGCATACGAACGATGAATACGTCAGTAAAAATGGAAGCACATGTTATAGATATTAAGACAATATAAATATAATTTCTAGACTAATCAAAATTGAAAAATAAGACTTTAAATAATTAATTATATTACAAGAAACACAAAAAGAATATAGCTGTCCGTAAAAGTTTTTATACACACAATATTGAAAAATTAAATTATTATTATTCACTTTTATTATTATAACTGATTTGATCGTTGTTCTCAGAATTATTACTATTAATAAAATATGTATTTATTGTACTTATGTTTGTTTACCTTTTAATTAACATTGTTTATAAGATATAGTCTTTTGTATGCAATAATTTATTTGGGCAGTAAGTACCTGCGAGTGTTTTCGGTATCGGTAAACGGTTTTGCTTATTTTTTTTATTCATTTTGTATGAAAATTGCCATGTAATCAAAAATCTACAGGGTACTTCACATTGACCTAGAGTTATGTTATAACTTATAGCACAAACAAAAGAAAAATTCGAAAGTTGAAATTTTTAGATATATCCCTGAAAAAAATTATTACAAACTTATATCGTAGTTAATTTCATACAAAATGAGTGCATACGACCGCAAATTTTAATTTGTTATACTTTATTGACATAAACTTATGAAATTTAATAATAAGTGAGAATTTACAGTATTTTTAAACGGGAACATCAGAAAATGTATAATTAATGTGTTTAACACAGAAAGAGACCATTACAAACTTATATATGTAGTTCGTTCATACAAAACAAGTAGATACGACCGTAAATTTAAGTTTGTCAATTTTTATAAATAGTGTTTTCCTCAGCGAACTATCTGCTATCATAAAATAGGTACGGAACCCTCGGTGCGCGAGTATTACTCGCACTTGACCGATGTTTTATTTACTTAATAAATAAATGTATTTGCTCTTGTTATTATTATATGTAAACATTAAATAAGATAGACAGTTTTGTATTGTAAAAAATATAGTAAGTTAAATGTACCAAATAATAAATACTAACAGGCAGGGACCAGATACTAGTCATCAAACCACCCTCGTCGCCAATTTGTTTCCATTTAGTTAAAATAAAATCGTGGGGCGATGCATCCAGAGCATATGGGACTGTAGGAAATAGAAATTCGACGCGCATCATTATTTTATTTTAATCAAATGAATGTAGATCGATGGACATAGTGCCAGTACCTACCTGACATTTTGCTAATTGTTTTTTATTCAAATTCAAACAATTTTATTCACAGTAAGTAATTAATTTGTTTTACGTTAAAAATATTACCACCTTAGAAGAACTGGCACAAGAAACTCAGCGGGACATTTTTTTTATATATTCATTCACAATTTTACAATAATTCATTGTTGACAATGATACGCTTGAAAATAATAATCATATTATATTATTTCATTTACTATTTATTTCATAGTATTGTGTATTCTTAGATTGGCTCCTTCATTTTGTATATATATTTTTGTAATTTATATGTAGGCCGCCATTTTGTTGTGGCGATGCATTACTACTAAATAGTGAATACATACAATTATTGCATTGTCATAAGAAATAAAGGTGAGTGACCTTTCATATCCATCGGTCTAAAGGAAGGTAGTAAAATATCAAATACTAGATTTGAACTATGACTACTAATATTTGTCTAATAATATAATTGAAAGCATAATAAATTGTATAAACTTCACATCCATCACCCATCCAAATCTCCAAATTTGATTTTTGCTTTTGGCAAAATGGGAAACAAATAAATCCTCGCTGATTATAATTGATGCTGGCATGCCAGGCCCGGGTCTGTATAGCTTTGGCCATTTATATAAATAAGGTGTACAGCGATGGCATAAAGCTCTCCTAATTTTTTTAAAGGAAATAAAATATAGCTAGTTACTTGATGCTTTTTTATTATATTTAAAATTGTAAGCCTATTATATATAAATATTGACACATTTAAATTACTTTAATTAATGTGCACGTAAGCTTTAGCGTACGTAGTTAGCTTTTTGCAGCTTTCTCTGGAAATTCTAGCTCAAAGCCGACCGTCGTCAAACAAAAGGTCAAAATTCATCAGATAATAATATTCTACGTGTCTCGTGACACGTGACGTGACGTATAATGCCTTGTACGTAAAATTTCTTTCGCTTCTCGCCTATGCATATTGACTATGATAAATCAGTACTTTTTAAAAGTTGTAAATAACACAATGTAAGAAGCAAAGCATAACAATTTAAAGTTACTCTAAAATTTTATACTTTTTAAAGCTGTATATTTATAATTATTAACATGTAATTACACACAATACATTTAAAATATAAATTATATTAGTAAAGAATATTTATAAAATTAAATATCAGAATCAAATTATGTAAATTAATTTAAAATATACAAACAACATAGTATATAAGAATAAATAGCAAGTGATTAACCACCTTGGCCGGTGTTAATTTGGATTGCAACAGTCATGCACGCGCCGGACATTAAATGTCAGTTGTAGACATCAAGCTGGTTATGAGGAGTGCAACTATAGCCAGCTACGTACAACCCGATGGAGTCCATTTCTAATCCATTTTGTGTAATGTAAACAATGAAATGGGATTTAAATATAGATTAGTTCCTGGCTCAGATATACAAAGTATTAAAATGAAATGTTTTTAGCACTATTCAAGCGTTAGGAAATGAATATTCAAATGTAACCGGCGCCTCTTATACACCCTCGCCCACGCCTCTTACATATCATATAAGCCATCAATTCTTATCAAGGTGCGTGGAATTTTTTATACGCTTGTTACACTTTACGTATGCTGTTTGTTTTACACGTAGGCACTTCCAAATTTCTATATCGTATTTACAAATTATAAATGACATATTTTTTTATTATTATAATGAATAAAACGGTTCTTGGCGTCATCATGATATAACTAAGAAGCATCTGGATGTTCACAAATTCATACTAGTAGCTACTGGACAGTATATCCAGCAGGCCTTATGGTCTCAATAAGGTCTATGTGCGTAATTTTATTTTAAATTCACGCGGTATCCCGCATATAGCAGGATAGGGAGAAAAAACGTAGTATTAAAATACTCCGTTCCCATTTTCCACCTTTCGAGGCATTGCGTGTTGAGTGGCAGAACTAATTAATGAAATTAATTCATTATCTCCAAGTGGGAATCGAACTTTCACCTACCTACTAACAAGACAGGCTGGATTTTTTAATAAATAGTAATATATAAGGTTCCGTAGCCAATTGGCAAAAAACGGAACCCTTATAGATTCGACTTGTCTGTCAGTCCGTCCGTCTGCATATCACAGCCACCTGTTTTCCGAAACTATAAGAACTATACTGTTGAAACTTGGTAAATACATGTATTATGTGAATGGCATTAAGATTTTCACACAAAAATAGAAAATTACAAATTTTGAGGTTTGTAATATAATTTTTTTTTAAGCTGTATAAAGCTTTAAAATTGGCAAAATGTGTGTACCTCCCCGTTCTGGAATTGCCATTGCATCATTAATATATATATATATATATATATATATATATATATATATATATATATATATATATATATATATATATATATATATATATATATATATATATATATATATATGACATGATAGAAAAAACCGAAACATGATGAAAAGTATTGGGTCTAACATATTATAGCTGAATGTGTTCAGCTCAATGTTCTCAGATGTGCCCAAAGTATTAAATATATAATATAAGGTTATGATTATATACATAGTTCAAGTTTGATTAATAACATTTTACTAGTATTATAAATTTGAAAGCTTGTGAGTTTGTGTGTATGCTTGTTACTGGGGAACAAGGGTATATTATGATCTGGAATAACACATAAGCTACTGTTTATCCCACGGAAACGGGATAAACGGGATATTTACCTTGGTATTGTATATATCCGACTAATATTATAAAAGTAAGAGTTGGTTCGGCTTCACTCAAAAACAATTACACGGATTTAGATAAAATTTTTCAATAATACAGCTTTTTCATCCGAATAAAATATGCGCTACAATTTAAGACAAATGAATGGAATTCTCCGCCGCGGACAGGTCGCTACCCATACAGAAATATATTTTTAAGCCATTAAAAATTTAATCTCATTTATATTTTACGGTATTTTCCAACCTGTGACCTCTATTTAGCAGAACCTTTTCAATACGACCCTTACTTCACAATATTGAAGTAAAGTAAGTGCCTCTAGGGCGCAGGCTCGTCCCGATTACAAGGACTCGGTCCGCTATTATTATCGGACACAGACCGCAAAATATTTAAATGCTCGCATTTTATATATTAGATATCTGTATTTATATAAGTTTGTGTAAATAGCAATTAACATAACCTACTTAATTATAAAAAATATAAAAAATATAAAAAAAATATACCTTTATTAATTGTAAAGAATGAATTTAATTAAAATAAGGAATTATAGCTACAACATATAACAAATATAGCTTCACGCTGTATCCTGCACATAGCAGGGTACGTTCAAGGAACCTAGTGCTAAGTGCTAAGAGACCTCGTTCCTCACTTTCCGCCTTTCGATGCATTGTTGATGCGTGTTGAGTGGCAGAACTAAACGCCGTGCTTTTGCCTTGTTACTGGAGCTAACAAAATGAAAATATTTCACTGTCCCCGAATGGGAATCGAACGCACAAATAGTCGTGTTTACATGCAGACGTTGTGCCACTGCGCCACAACGCTCCCTAATTTTTTAAACTATATACATAAGAACTAAGACAAAGAGCAAAATGAAATTCTTTCGCATCAATTATTCAATGTATAATCTAAACATTATCAGCACTATGTACTAATGTCTTACGCAAAGGATAGAAATAACTCAAGAATTATTTTTACTTTATTTTTATTTTAATAATATGTGTACATAAATAATAAATTATAATATTTTTCTTCATATATTTTGTAATATACATTATGAATTATTTTCGTAAATTGCTTTTTTATGGTTGTGGTGGTGTACCACAAAGGAAAAAACGGAAGCCTAGATAGAATAACTTTGTTATCTGTCTGTCATTCTGTATGTCTGTCTATAAAGACCATTTTTCTCAAGGTCACGTGGAGGTATCTAGGTGTGATTAATAGTCTATAGTCCCTTAGAGCACAAATAAACTTATATGTCAAACCAATCAAAACATATTGTGTACTTTCGGTTCACGTAGGAGTTCTAGATTCTTCTAGTATTGTAGTTCTAGGTTTGAGAACAGTACAAATACAGTAAAAGTTACGAAAATTTATTAAAACTTATAAAAAAAAAAATTTATCTCTGCAGTTCATTTCATATAAGTTCATATGGCTGCAAATTTAAGTTTTAAGCGTGAGTCGTTAGGCGCACACATACGACTGTGCTATCATGTTTCTTAGATATTAAGCATGTGACTATAGCTTACATAAACTTGTTTTTTACAATTTTTACGCCTTGTTCTTCATATTGATTTTTTAATATAAACATTTTTTTTGTATCAGAAAGCCCTGCGAATACAGCTCCACCTAACCATGTAATGGTATAAGGTTCGGGTGAAGAGAGAATCGACACTGATTCATTGGTCATACCTCTGATTTCTTGTTCCAACCTTTCATTAAGACCAGGTATTACAGACAAACCACCACAAGGTATGATAGATTCATATAATTGTAATCTTAATTCATCGTCACATTTCAATGCCGCTGTCACTATAGCGTCTTGTAGAGGAATGTATTCTGTGTCATCACTTTTAACTAAGTGCGGTTGGAAAAGCATTTCCGCAGCCATGAAGACTTCATTAGTAACATCTATTTGTTTTTCAGTGGAAAGATTATATTTAATATCGTGTTTATTTCTAGGCATTGCACAGTTTCGTGTAATGTAGCATTTTTTTTGAATATTTTCAATATCCTCTGGTACTTTGACTTCTGGAAGCAGTTCCCGTTCTTCTAAGCACTCTTTGATATATTCTGATATTTGCAACCCTCCTAAGCCGGTGTCAATTCGTGCATATCTGACCATTCCTCCCTCAAAGACAGGCATAATATGTGTACTCGTATATCCAAAATCGACGCACAGGCCTGTAGTAACACCTGATCCGTACATGGCTAGAACATTTTGTGATTGTATGCAGAGCGCTGGAGCATTGAGTGTTTCAAAAAATATATCGCAGCACGCTATCCTAAAATAATTTGTTTTTAATTTTTTTTTTTTTATTTAAATAATTATGATATCCTATATATTATTATATTATTAGTATTTCTAAGCTAAAGTAAGAGTAATCATTAAGGAAGAATATTACTATTATTTTAACTTTACAAAAGTCAAATTACTTCTCCTTTAACGACGCTGTGGGACCACAAGCCAAAATAACAGAACGATCTTCTGGAGCAACTTTTAATTCTTTATAGAAGACATGATGCCAGATCCTTTCCATATTATCCCAGTCTGAAATTTCGCCATTCACAACGGGCTGTGACAGTTCTAGGTCATTAGCATCTATTGTATCATCGCCGATACACACGTCATAATACTCGTGTCCGTATGTGCCATGTAGATAATTTGGTCTCCCCACCAATGTTCTAAATATGGAAACGGGATGGTTATCGCATGAAAATCCTGCTTTAATACTGTAACTACCATTATCAATTACGACAACTGGCTTTTCAAATGCCATGATAATGTGTTAATTATTTTGAGCTTTCAGAAAGACGTATGTTTCAATGGATAATATTGCACAGATAAATAAGTATCTAAATGTTCGACGTACTATAGTATAAATATGTATATCTTATTTTTCATTCATGTGCACACAAACAGGTAATAAAACTATTGATAGATAAAGAAAATATTGAAATTATAATTTTCCATATGAAGCAATTTACTATATTAAATTATTTAAATTTAAATTAATTAATTAAATTTGTATTAATAAAATATATTTAATATTAAATGAAAGTTGAAAATGTAACTGAATTAAACGACCAATAGTGTCAGCGACTTACCGACTGTGGCGTGAAAGTGATACTGCATTTGCTTGCTTTATTACATACATAAATGCATTTCATGAATTATCTGTATCCGAGCATTACAACGATATTAATATATTTAAACGATGTAATTACATTTTATTATAAGAAGGTAAAAAATGTAGTACGACTACAATTTCACCATATTTGTTTTTTCAATAATCTACTACATCATTTTCTATAAACACAAGCTTAAGCAATGTGACATTTTATTTCTTAATACATAAAAATATTAAAAATAAAATTATATATTAGTCACAATGAAATGTTTTACAAAGAGAAGTTTAAAAAAACTTATAGTGTACTCGCTCGGCTCCATTATCGTTATATTCGTTGCTGGTCATCCAAAATCCTCGAGAGGACTCAAGTGACGCCAAGACTGATCCACCCAACCACGCAGCGTACTGCCTCGAAGGCATAGCGTCCACCCTAGCTGCGATCTCTGGCTGTCCAATAACTCGTTTAGATAATTCAACGCTCAAACGTTCAGGGAAACCTTTAAATAAACTAGTCCCGCCCGCTATTACAATATTTTCAAAGAATAGAGATTTGTAATCTATATCACATTTACTTATACTAGAACAAATGTCGTCTACAATGTTTCCACCATTCGCTTTTGAAGGTCGAAACAGCAATTCAGGGCACAAATATCGCTCGTCTCCAATTAGTACATGCTGGCCATCAGGAAGAGTGTAACTTACGCTTTCTCTACAAAACTTTGAATGTTCCGATTCTTTTTCAAAGTCTGTGGCTACGTAGCATAATTTAATCTATAAGTAAAAATTTTAATATCATATAATTAAGCCTTTTCTTCTTATGTTTACTTTAAAATCTTTAAAATCTCTTGCTTATTTTATGTTTACCTTAATCTTATCTAATACATCGAGATCCATAGGAGTTGTGAATGAATAGCCGATTTGCGCAAGAATATTCTGAAGATGCTTTGTTAAAGAGTTTCCTGTTGTTTCAGAGCAAATAGTTGCGTGCTTAAGCGGGAACCCTTCGAACACCGGTGAGGCATATGAACAGGAATGACCATTTTCCCAAGCAACCCCTGAAGTCCTGCCGCTGGCATGTAAAACCAATGCGGATGATACCGCTAAATACAGGTCATGTATGTCGAATGATTCAAATAATATTTCTGCAATATTTTCCCTAAGAAAATCATTTCAATTTTATATATATATATATATATATATATATATATATAGATATATATATATATATATATATATATATAGGCCGCCTATATATGTCGCCTCATCATCGTCGAAAACCTTTTGAAGTTCCCCTACGTTCAAAACTTAAATACAAACATATATATATATATATATATATATATATATAGATATATATATATATATATATATATATATATATATATATATATATATATATGTATATATATATATTCAATAATATTAATCATATAGATATATACTTATCCCGGCGTTCTGTCATTGGATGAAGCGAAATCATAACTTGTGACTCTTCTGGAGCAACATGGAGCTTTCTATAAAATATATGATGCCAAAGCTTCTCGACATCACCCCAGTTGTCTACGAAACCTTCCTTGATCGGCCAAGATAGTGTTGATATTCCTCTATTTTCAATAGCTTTATCTCCAAAGTACATATCTGGAACTCCATCTATTAGGCCGTCGTGGTGGAAACTGGAAAAGAAAAATAATTCCAAAAATTAAAATATGCCGTTTGGATACTGTTAATAGTAGAAGTGCTCTAACAACCAACTGCTTAGTTGGTTCGCTCACCTCGGAACGCTAAATTGTCATAGGATTTGTGGCATTTGTCTAGATTTTATTAATAAGAACAAATTTAAAATATTTAACTAGGTAAATTATAATTTCTAACACTTACCGTCCCACTGTTGTTGGTATAATACATCTGGGAAACCATTCTCCTGCAAATCCAGCTTTAGTAGATAAAGAACCTGCATCCAGAACTAGGCGTACAGTTGCTCCGTTAGACATTGTTAGTAATATTCTTTAACAAATCTATACCTATGTTACGTATATTATAAGGCGGCATGGCTACCTAGATTTTATTTATCAAAATGTTTATTATCAAAAACAAAAATAAATATTTCTTCGTTTCATTACATTTCTTATTGAAAGAATATATATTTACTGTACATACATTCTTAGTACATATTGATCTATTACAGACAGACAGATTATTTTCAATATCAAATACAAAAATATTATATTCCAATTAATTTTACATTAATTACATCTTTCAAAATTAAAGTAAATCTATACTATATAGATTTACTTTAATTTTTAAGTATACGATTAAATCGCTTTTCTATACTGAAATTATTTTGAGTATCGTCTGTATCGTCTAGAATGTTATTAATACGTCAACTCCGAACTCGCTGAAGTAACTTAAAATTATTGAGAGGTTATGGAAGTTAAGAAATATGTATTTTTTTATTTTATGCATTTTCTTGTGAGTCGAAAGTAAAAAACGAGAAACTATGCCTTGCCTCAATAAATGTTAAACCTCACCTCAAAAAACTTCTTTGAACCCACCCACTCATCGCAAACAAAGTCAAAGTACTGTTAATACGCCATTATGGTATTTAATTTTAAACACTTTTGTAAAGTAATTTCACAATTACGTAATTCAATTAAGAAATACCTAAACGTAATATTACTAGCTATTAAGAACTATATACATTTGTAACGACATACACAGTCTGCCTAAGAGCGCACATTGCGCTGGCAGTCCTAAAAGTTCGGTCTCCATTACTTAATTAAATCACTGCCACACAACGTTTAGAATTCAGTAATACTACTGTGCGTATCTTAGCTGTGAATGTGTCAGTTCGAATACATGTAAGTGCCAGTCCTTTGATGTATTTCATCACGTTGAAATGTTAATTAACATCAATCATACAGGTCGTCGTGGCGGTACAGCTTTTGCCTGTACGTTGTCGACTTAATTCTCACTTAGGTAAATGAATTATATAATAATCCTCGCTCTAGTAAGGAGTTCTGAAATCCATCAAGCAATTTAAAAAAGAAATCGTACCTTGGGCGAAAAGTAAGAAACGGAGTGTGTTAACACTAGGGGCTCTTTGTCTACCCTGCTATATGCGGGGAAAAGCGTGTGGTTATCAATGCAACGTCATTTTGGTTCAGCCTAAGCAGTGAATTGAATTTAAATTATATAACTATGTTCTCTATTTAAAAAATCAGTATTACACACACCCATACATATATATATATATATATATATATATATATATATATATATATATATATATATATATATATATATATATATATTGTGATTCCATTAGAGCCATTAAGTGGGTCATATTTAAATTGGAGTTGAATGCGAGCTGTAAACCTTAAATGAATGTCGACCGAGAAACAACATTGTGCCCACAAGTTTGTTTCCAAACAGTGATAAACAAGCATTGTGTTTCCCGCCGTATAGTATACTCATACGAGCTACATAGAATCTAACAATGACCTGTAAACAATTTACATATATGTCCATGGTGTAATATGAAAGTGGAATATGTATAAAATGAAGCATCTTTAAACGTATGATCTGTTAACAGCGAGCATAAATGAATAAAAATGGTAAGTTATTTTATGAAGTGAGTATTGTATAAATATATTGTATATTAATATTAATATTAATATATATATATATATATATTATATATATATATATATATATATATATATATATATATATATATATATATATATATATATATATATATAAATATATTGTATATTATTGTATTAATACAATGTTTAGGCTGTCGGGGCGCAGCGGCACAACGTGAATGTAAACACGACGATCGTGGGTTCGATTCCCACTCGGGGAGAATTAATTATTTTCCTTTTCCTAGCTCTGATAACAAGACTAAGCGTGGCGTAGGGTTTCACTCAATACGCTATTGAGCGGAACGCGTGAAATGGAGTGTCTTAACACTAGGTTCCCTGCTACTTGCTGCTGCTGCATAATTCGTGAAGCTAAGTAAAATTAAAATAATGCTGAATTATATGTACTTATGTATGTATGTAAACATAGTTTTGTTTATTATAAATATGATATCTGATACGAATCATTCACGCGTACTATTTTCTACGCTAATTAGTATAGAAATGTAAATTACATTTATCGACGGTAAGTTGGAATTGACGTAGTCTTTACTGAACTTTATTATTATAAAAACTCTACTTTACGATATACTCGTACATAGATAGAATAAATTCACAGGGGCCAGAACCAGTGTCTGTCAATGTCAATGCTTTTTTTAATGAGAAGGTAGCGACAAGAAATTTCGTTTTCTACTTAGGGCTAGAATTCGAATCATTGCTCATTGAATTGCGGAACTCAACACCGCGTTTTATCTTACCAGAGCTGGAAAATGAAAAATAATCAAATATTATATATCTTGATCCAAACAACAATCTAAAAATATAGTTTCTGTGAAGACGCCTGCTGTAAGAATCAACTTCTTCATGGAAAGTAGAAGCTATATATATGTATGTATATTTGTACAATGATGTTTGTGATTTGGCTTAATTACCTGTACATAATTCGCATCTTTTTTATTTTCTTAACGATAAGAACTTCAATTTTTGTTTACCATCGCTTAATTTAGCGTATTATACGCTGCAATTTTGGATATACAGGTCAAGTGGGCACATTGCGAATCAAAATGAACTCCAGAGCGTTAAATTTTAAATAATATAATGACTTGTGTGAATTTGCGAGAAATTATTCACCATTTCCGTTTATAAAAAGCGAAAATAAATTTGCTGTCGATTTAATGAAGAATAATATACTTTACATGATTTTTCATCACTTTTTCCATGATTTTTCTATGATCGACATATATGTATATTGGCATATATTTAATAACTATTTAACTAAATAGATATAACGAACTAAACTCTCTTCTTATATTACGAGTACGTATCAACATTGTATGGGAAAGAAAATGCGCATTATATACATATGTAAGCATATTGATACGATATATTAGAAAATACAAATAAAAAAAAATATTTTAATGTCATTAAGCGCAATAGTATAAAAAAGCGTATAATAGTATAAAAAAGCGCAATTTGAAACTAAAATACATTCAAAATAACTTTACATATTGCCTGAATAACCGGCGGACAGTTGTAATCAATATTCAACATATGAAAGTATAGAGTCTTTTGACATCACACTACTTTAGTTGCTTTTCATACAACTTCGCCAGTTATTGAATATGGGCTGGCGAATCTATATCTTTTGATAGAGACTTACAAATTCGAGTACTACTCGCAATTGACTGATATTTTTTTGAGAGCTGGATATTGGACTTGGATATTCAGCACCTTGTATTGCAAGATTTATTTAACTGATGATTCTAATAAATAAATACAGTAAAAAGAAAAATTATTTTCTTTTTAAAATAAAAAAAAAACATTAGTGGTTAAAATTAAACATAACAAAGAGTACACTAATCCAGCTAACAATGTTTCTAAAATCTGTCATCATATCATAGTGCTCCGACAACTATCATCTTAGAATTGGAAAAGAAAGCGCTAGAAAAAGAATAGAAAGAATTGCTAAAAAAATTATTCCGTATTGATGTTTGTATTTTAAATCAATTTTAATAGTTAATCTAGTCTTTTGAACAATTTCAATCTATTTTAAGCTATACAATGTCAATCTAAAAATTTGTGATACGTATTTGTGATACGATAAAGTGACCGAGTTACAAATAAGTATCTATATTTTTAACATCTTAAAATAGCTTATTTTAGAGATTTTTTCAGAAATGGTTACAGCTGGCAACATAAATTTGTAACGACCCATATCTAGGCCGTGTAGCTCCAGGGCATCAGGAGCACACCTCTCCTTCCTTTCAGATAGTCAATTGTTGGAGCAGGAAGAAACCAAGACGTAATATTCTTTTTACTTCACTCAAGTAAATTTTACTCATGATATCTTTAATATTTATGATGACACGATCATTTAATAAAATATAAAATACTAGTATATATTTGTCTTTTATATATGTGCGTGTACAAACATATAGACAGATAAAATCTTTTAAAATTATAAATTTATTTTCCATTAGCGCTTTTACATCCCCTACATTATTTCATCGTAAAAATATTGAATACAGTACAGTGCCCATAATTTCGTTAGCGTAGATTTTATGATCCATACAGTCCGATTTTCATTTACAGATATTGAGAGATTTTACATTTATCGATATTTTTCTTATTTTTTTATAGTTTAGCTTATCCGTTGCGATTCTAGATCAGGTGATGCTTGATTTTTATATGTTAATAATCAATATGTACATGAAGAATGTACATCACGCTGAACGAGTTTAAAAAGACGCTATTTTTTTTTTGGTGGATATTATGGTTCTTTATGAACCATGACATATTCCAGCTCTTGAATTTTCATATGCCAACGAAAAATGCTCATTACACACAACTCTTACTTACAACTTATTTTCATATTTCTCGTAGTATAGCTGATCTTTTGTGGTAGAGCCACAGTAGGTGGACATCGGGTGTTCCAAATCTTACCTTTTCCATGTTAATGAGAATTCCTAATCATGTAAAATAGTTTTTGTTATTGCAGCTTTTCATTGTTTCTTATAGTACAGCTGGACTTCTATGATTCTGCATCAAATATTAAAAAAATAGTATTCAAAATCAGTTATTGATTAGACCCCGTCAAGATCTAACAGGAGTGCAATAAAAAAATTTCATTCAAAACCATCAAGCAGAACCAAAAATTTGCGTGTACAAACAAACAAGTAGACATTTCCCTGAATAAAAATCAATGTACAAATATAATATTTATGCTGTTTTAGTATAGTATAGATATAGTGTGAAACTTATAAATTATCAACTTTCGAATTTTTCCCTTTGTTTGTACTATAAGTTCTTACTTATTGCCAAATTTCATAATTCTAGGTCAACGGGTTACGCGACGATTTTCTTGCAAAATGAAAAAAAAGTTAAACATAGACACTCCTACATTTTCGATTGCGTTGACTTAGTTTTTTTTTCAATGTTTCAAGAGGTTATCGATTTGGATATTTGATATTAATTTCAGCTGGATTTCTCCACATGATTTTGAGAAAATGCTCTTTACAGACGGACAGACACTTTGGCCTTTAAGAGAAAGACGTTTGAGGCCATGGTTTAATATAAAAATATCATGAAAATATTTTTACGTATTTCGTTATGAAAGTCCAACCGAACCACTTGACGGCACAAAATATTTCATACATATAAATAAAAATTACGTAACAAGTTGTTTTAGGTTATTTTTGATTTTTTTAACTCAATTCCTTCTCTAAATGTGTCTATATGCTTTTAACCAAAGTAATTATGACAAAAAATTACAATGACAGTAATTTTAAAATTCAAATTCTGTTAACTGGAACCTTGGGCATTAAGATTAATGATATGTCAAAAGGTCGCTGGCCCAATCAAAAATCAAATTAAATTCTTCTACTTGATTGATATCTTTGGAATAAACAAACTTTTATTATTATTAGTGTATTGATCACAAAAAATAATTAGCTTTACCCAAATACAATAAATACAACGTATGTTTTAACACAATAGTAAATCTAAAGTAATATCAATACAAATGATTTCATTTTATTAATGTTTCAAAAGCACGCGTATAGTATATACAAAGATTTTGCATTTGAACATTATTTGAAGACTGCGGGAAAATTAGTAAAATAATTCCATTGTAAAACATCTGCCAAAAACGTAACAATAATTTCCGTAATAACGAAAGTCACGTACTGTAGAGTTTTTAGCTTAAAATAATATTACGCGCGTGTTAATCGGAATGCCTGAAGTTAAATTAAAACATTATCATTATTCAAAAGCTTCTCTACAGAATATAGTAGTGAAAGATTATTGAATATATTTCAGCAGCAGCATTCGAGCTTTTTCTCTCATTGTAGAGTAGTTCGTATATAGTGTTGAGACACGCCGTTCTTGACTTTTTAACGATATTTAGAGACATTGAGCGCGGAACTCAACGCCTCGACCAGAACAGGAAAAATTAAAATACTTTGAATATATTCCCGAGAGGAAATCGAACCCACAGTTAGACCGTTTACAATCTACTAAAGTACTATGCTAAAATTAGCCTAAAAACATGTGACTTTAGCAGCTTAATATTTTGTCTTGGTCAATGCTTAATTCTAGTCACGTCGCCGCAGTGCCGCCACTTAGTAGACGCAGATGCACTTTGTATGACCTAATCGAATAATTTGAAGTTCTTTGAATGGGGGAAGGAATTTGAGTTAATTGAAGATAGTCTATAAGGGTAGCTTCACTATTAAATTATTTATAATAAATTAAAAAATAAAATAATATATTTTCTAATTTATATATAAATAAATACATAGGTACTCAGATGTACACCCAGCTATAGTATTAATTAAAGAATTATATAAAAAATATATTCAGCTCATATATTATTTTACAACCTTAACCAATACATTCCAGATTTTATTCTATTGTAATCAGGTAATGACTCCGTCGGCCCCACGGCTGCTACAACGGGACATTTGTCATAAATGTAATTAAATCCAAACTCCTTTATCATATTAACTGTAACATTTGATAGCTCATTGTAAAGTTCTGATGAAGTTTTAAGTTCTGGACTATATAACAACTGGGTTCCCATGTCGCGAGAGAAGCTCACGACCCCGGTCATTCGTTTGGCTAGTTTTAGTTTTGCCGTATTTATTGCTCGCTCTACATCAGACTTTACAATGGTAGTGCACATTTTCATCCATTGATCGTGTATATTCGCCACAATATTATCCATGCCGAGACGTTGACTTACAAAGTAGATACCCCACAAGCCCACATCTTGATATGCAATGTAAAAGGATTCAAATGTCTCACACAGAACAGAAGTCGAAGCCGCACGTGCCAGCGGTGAGCCGTTTGCTATAGAACCTCCCTGTGACCTGTGCCATGACCCCGTGAGGCAACTTGCCACCAGACATGTTAAATATTCGGGAGAGTAACGCCCTGGGGCTTCCACTGCGATAGTGACATGAGCGTAAGGCATCGAATCGTCACGGTATTTAATTTGTGATCCTGTAAAACGTTGTGGGCCATTTTGTATTGGATTACAATTCTTATATCTCAAGCAGTGTAGATTCGAATCAATTTCACCCATCAAAGCTGTATGTGGTACGTTACCACATACTGCCAGAAACATTTTTTGTGGTTGATAAGTTTCTCTTATAAAATCAGATAATTCAGCTTTGTCGAAGCTTAGAATGTTGTTTGTTGTACCTATGACGCTTTGTGCTAAAGGTGTTCCTTGGAATGCCGTTTGGTGTAAGTAATCAAACGCCACTGATTTTGGATTGTTATCATAATCACTCGCCTCGAAATAAATATTCTGTTTATTTGTATTTATTTCAGTCACATCAAAATCGTCAATTTTAGAAATTATTTTAAAGAGTACATCCACACAATCAGACATATATTCAGCTGGACATACAGCTGAAAACATCTGATATTCTCTTGTGGTAATCGACGTCACTCTCATACAGCTTTTGGAGACAGTTTCCTCTATATCACTTTTAGATATGACCATGTGTTCGATGAAATGGGAAATACCATTGTTACAAGCATTCTCGTATCGTGGTCCGCACTTAATGAAAAATGATGCACAAAAAAGAGAAGAATTCATTGGTTTTGTAACGATTTTTAGACCGTTTGTCATGATCTTAATATTTATGTCCATACTGGACATCAATTTATGAGGGATTGAAAAAATGTGTTCAATCATAAATTGTTTTGTTATCAACTTGAACATAGTGTATGATAATGATTTTGTTCTACGTTGAAAATAATATAAGATGAAAATAATTTGTGGAAATTATATTAAGAGTGGATTTAATGCAAATATCAAATTAACGTCAACTGTCCACAGAATATTAATATAATCTCTGGAATTGAGCGAAAAGTCTATGTAGATGTCCGTATAAGCTGGAGTTTCTTTGTTATTTTTTAAATTCTAAATTATCGACGATGAATCTCTAACTCACTAACATATTTTTATATGTAGATACGTTTACTACTACTACTGAAGCTATGGATAGAAGATACCTACTGAAGATATGGATAGAAGATATTTAATCAATTTTCTAATGAATTATTCACCTGATGGGTTCTACCCTAATTACCATAATTTAAATGAATTATTATATGTAAAATGAAAAGAAATATATATTTTTTAATATTTTCAAGTCAAATATCTTATACGTATAACCATTCTTTTTTTTTACTTTCGTAAAAGACTTTAAGGTGATATTTTTTAATTAACATAGCCTTCACGATTCATCCTAACTTTATCTAGGTTTCTTTGACAATGTCATTCTTACTATAATAGTGACAGTGTCCCAACGTTATAGCACAAAGCATACACTTTCATTTAATTTAGCTTGAAACTAACAAGCTAAGTTAGTTATTTTTTAATAACTTTGGCTATTTAGAAGTTATTATGCTATTCCGTCGTGAATTATTCCAGAAAGTATTCAAATTTACCAAGAGATGCGTGAGATGTAAAAATACATCAACTACATATCAGCACCATTTAAAAGAAATACCTCAAATACAAATTTTCCAGGCAACTAGTGGATTGACAATTGCTACAGAAGAGAGAAAATGTTCAAATGCCTGTATAGGGCTCTTTATCAATGCTGGATCTCGACACGAAAATATAATATTAAATGGTGTAACATATTTTTTTCAACATATTGTCTATAAAGGTACGCAAAAGCAGGGAAAAACTGAAATAGAACGTGAAATGATGAATATAGGAGCCAAATTCAAATGTTACACAACTCGTGATACGACTAGTTTTTATGTTGAATGTCTTGGGGACGTTTGCACGCGAGCGATAGATATATTATTTAACTGCGTCTTTAACAACGCATATGCCAATCCTGAAATAGACATTCAAAAAGATTTGATTTATCAAGAAATGTTAGAGCACGACAAATGCCCATCGAAACTTGTACATGATTATTTACATTCTACCGCATTTCAGGGTACACCATTGAGTCAAACTATTATGGGTTTGAGTCAAAATCTTCACAATTTTAATTCTACTACCATCTGTGAATATATGACCAAATTATTCGATCCAGCAAAAATGGTATTAGCATCGGTAGGTGGTGTGAAACATGACGTTATTTTAAATATGGTGGAACAAAATATTAGAAAAAGCGATGCGTGTTCAGAAACCATTACTCTGGGACCAAAACGATATACCGGTTCACAAATAGTTTACAGAGACGATTCGATGGATTTCGGATATGTAGGTATTGCTGTAGAGGGACCGTCGTTTTGTGATGAAGATAAACATTATATAGATTTAGCGTCGTCAGTCCTCGGAGGCTGGGATGAAATGCAACTAAGTGGCACAAATCATGGAAATCGCATGGTACGTGTTTCATCCTCAGGAAAATTGTGTGAATATTATAAAACATTCAGCTATTACTATGAGGATACAGGGTTATGGGGAGTTGAGTTCGGGTCACCGAAAGTGGAAATTGATAATATGGTCTTAGAAATTCAAGACGAGTGGATGCAACTTTGTCACTTGATAACCGATGGAGAACTGCTCAGAGCAAAGAACGAGTTGAAATCAAAGATAATTATGAATTACAATAGCACCATAGAAGCTTGTCTTGAGCTAGGCCAAAATATTCTTCGTACCGGCTACCATCCTCACCTTCTGGAAAGATTAAATATTATTGATAAAATAACAGCTACGGAGTTAAAAAATGTCTGCGATAAATATATTTATGATAGATGTCCAGTAGTAGTGGGCGTAGGAGCGACTGAAGCATTGCTACCTTATACTAGAATCAGGAGTTATATGTACTGGCTGAGATTGTAATTTTCTTGTATATTTACCATAACATCGACGTTCTAGATATTTAACAAATACCTTATGTGTTAAAAAAGACCTCCTGTGTTCCAACATTTTATCCAGATTACATAAAATATATATATGTGTATATTCATATATATATATTATATAAGATTATTATAACATTTTTTACTTACTACGGGGCAAACATATCGCACTGAAGCAATATATACTACACATAAGTGCCATAAAGTAAATTATAAATCTTAAAATAGTATATATCGACCTCAATTTTAAAAAATTCAATAAAACTTCTTAATCGAATCCTGCCTTGCTTTGTTTGTTCGAGTAGCTTTGAACGAGTTGAATTTTCCTGGCTTGTCGTCGACAGTTCTCACCGGAACCAACCCTACTTCTGAAATTAAATTCTTTGGAGCTGATAAGGCTTTATCACAGTAAAAGCGAGGGCTGGGTACTATTCTTCATTGCGGCTTAGTTTTGTTTAGTTAAAAAATATTTTATTTAACTAAATTATTCATATTATTATTGCTAATTATTCGTATCATAACTGAAGGAAATCATTTTTTATTATTAAACTTAATATAATAATTGAAATATTTAGCATAAATGTAATTTAAAAAAAAATGGGTTTTGCCGTGGTATGTAGACTCGATTCCCACTCGGGGAGAATTAATTATTTTCATTTTCTTCGCTTTGGTAACAAGGCAAAGGCACACAACAGGCATTTCTTCACCGTGAAGTAAATTGAAAAAAAAACACCCCAAATGTACTGTAAATTTATTTGGCCAGAGCTTTAATTGAATCTTGAACCACCGTAAACTTTAAGTAAAATTCTGTAAGTTCCTTTTATATATAAATTCCATGCCAGCGCCATCTACTGTCCAACATTAGAACTAATAATAAACCTAACTTGTGTTGAACTGAAATATGGCGCATCATAGTTCGTAGAATGAAAGGCGAAAACAAGATGGAGTTAATACTGAATTTTTTTAAATACTATGTGTACTGTTTAATTATCATGATAATAAAAATTATACTAGTATAGTAATATTTGAGTAAAATAGAATTTCTATCATAGAATTGTAGTCTTTATGTTGCATATTAAATTAATAAAAATCCATTGCAGATAGATTTGAACATTGTATTTTAAGTAAGTATCTACTGTTATAGTGATATCCTAGTCTTTACTACTGAAACAGAAAAAAATGGTGTCTTTACAATTAATATATTTAAGAAAAAATCAATTGGGAAGATAGAAAAA
Source organism: Dione juno (assembly GCA_037127375.1). NCBI lineage: Eukaryota > Metazoa > Arthropoda > Insecta > Lepidoptera > Nymphalidae > Dione > Dione juno. Next base: position 2,151,507 of record JAXRJS010000003.1, read on the forward strand.
TAGAAAAATGTTTGTGTTTGTTTCGCTTCTGTACCAATGGAGGGGCCAGAATTATTTATTATGTTGTATTGCTACTAGCCCTGGTACGTACATAGGGTGTGATTGATTTTGAATTTTGGGATAACGAGCCAGCCATACAACCAACTGTAGCAAATAACAAAAATATCCTTGTCAAATGTTGTCCAGCGTTATAACGTAATACCATTGATGTATAAACCATGGAAATATATTAAAAAAAAACATTATATACCAGCTATAATATAAATAAGAAAACGGTCCAACTGTTCAGGTGAGAAATCTCCATCGGCTAATCGGATTCGGGGCCATCTTGGCGTGGCGCATTCAGCTATGGGACGTCTACTGTGAGATTAATATTTATTGGTATTTTTATATCCACCTGTTAGTTTAAGTGCTTTTCTTACCTGCTATACAGAAAAAATGTGAAGCTGATAAAATTGTATATAAAAATCTAATAACATTCTCTCACAATCTAAATAACATGAAACTTTAACACAAATTTTAATCTTATTCAATCATTTAAATTAATAGAAATCAAAAGCTAAAAGACTTCTTATTTAAACGCTCTAAAAATAAAATAAAATGATCCTTTGAAACTATAGCTATCAACTTACAACCTCATTATACACAATATATATGATAATAAAAACTTGTCGTGACGCTTAAGAGCTTATCAATAAATAATTCAATCGAAATTTAAATTTATAGGTACATAATTATATTGGTCCTAGTGTATTTGCAGAAGTAAATCGCGTAGCTACATCTCAATTGAGTACAAAGATCCCACCCTACAAACATACCTATTTACATATATACATTGCAAGCTAAATAAAAGCTTCTAAAAAGGTAAAAAGGCGAAATGAAACGACGTATGTAGAAAATTATAATTTATTATTTCGAAAAGAGCTAAAGTAAACATATCAAAAAAATGATGAGTATAAACGAGTATAGTTTCTAGTTTCGACATATTCAAGATATACAAACATTTATCGAAACATTGGAATGTGAGACGTGACTGCCGATCGAATATTAGACTGTATATTCAATCAATTTTTATATACATATATATATCATTTATTTTAAATTACATTTTATTGTAAGCTCATTACAAAAACTGCTGTTGATTTTGGTTAAGTGTACGTGAAGGCCTAGCTGAAAGTACTGGGTTATCAAGTTAAGCGTTACGCTGTGGCGAATTTAGCTGTTGTCAAATTATAGGCTTTTAATTTAAATGTTTGAAGTTTAGTTAGTTTCCACATTACTTTTACAATTAAAAAAATTCACAACAATGTCAACGAACTTTTTGAGCAATTTCTCGTGTCACACATTTAATTTGTATGAATAAACATTGTCTGTAAATTTGCCAAGCTCAAGCCTACTCAGGTTTCTGATAAATCCGCCACTGGAGGAGGTAACACGATGACATATAATTGTAACCATTTTAACCCTTACTGCTAAGTTGCGAAGATCAGAATCTATTTATTATTTTGATTTTTTTTTTGTATGTAATATGAGATTTTTATATAGTGTTCATGCAATTTATTTCATATGGCCACATAAGAATAGATGAGTTAACAATAATCAATAACCAACAAATGGTTTACACAAAAAAAGTTCACATTAAAACGGTATTTTAAAACATACTAAAAGTAATGAGTTTGCAAAACTATAAATTTTAATATTAAATCTCATTTACAGAAAATAAAGTTCATTTGTACATATAAAAAACCCAATAGCTAAGTTATGAAATTGAACTACTGATATTATATCTTATGAACATATATATTATATGTTGGAATCCAAAAAAATTAATTGAGTTTTACATTTTACTTGTATATTAAGAAAAATGTTTACGTCTTCGCACTGCAAAGATCAACATAAAACATATAAAATGAAAAAATTTATTAAAATACATAAATCATTTCTTGTCAACTTAAAATACCATAAATATACAGATCGGCAAAAATCACAGAAAATGTACAATAATTAAAATAGCTTATACATAAAAATAATCGATCACACCACTAGAGAGCATCGCATTTGTACATGATTTTACTTTCGAAGTGAAGTAAAATAATATATAGATAAAAAAAATATACAAAAATAAGTAAAATAATCTAATATATTTTATGTGTGTATGTGGATAAAAAAAACACAATTAATATACGTATGAAAAAAATTGCCAATCTGACATGATAAATGCAGTGCTTACGCGGTCACAAGTAAAAAAAAATATGACAAATACACTTTTCTTTGTGGGAAGATTGTGATTTATTTATCGTTTATTTGAACTTATAATAAAACTGGAATGTCGCAAGGGCAAACAAATATCTTAATACAACGTACATTATTACTTTCCTTCACAATCGTTCACAACGCATTAAGTTACATTGTTAGAATAAGATATACATCGACGTAACTACCCTTATAACGGCCTTTGGCCTCATGTCTAACGTCAGCGACACAGCGTCGGCTCGAATCAGAATATGCTAGCAAAATAATAAAACGCGAGAAAATATTTTACAGACAGTTCATAAAATTGGATTTGTAATTAAAAAAATCCCAGAAAACCTTTGTAATAACATTCAAGTTTAGTTTCTAAGGAGACGAAATTAAATATAAGATTCACGTTAGATCTCGGATAACAGTGAAATACAAATTAAGCCTCACTCAGATAAATAAATAATGAGATATTAGGTATGCGCGTCACAAAATAACAATTACACAATTTTATTGGCAGCTAATATATACCTAAGGTATTTTCTTTAAATGTAATCAGTTAATACTGATTTAATATGTGAAACAATTGTAAAAAATTTACAAATTATCTTTTCATATAAATGGATGCTTGTTTTTTAATATTAAAGTAAAAAGTTTTAATATTAAAGCACTCAATAAGTTTAAAAATGGATTGTAGTAAAGTGCTCTAATTAAAATTACTCATACAAAAATTATGCCAATTTTCAATTAAAAATTTGTTATCAATATAATGGATAGAAGAAACGAATAAGGTTCTATTACGACATAAAGGTGTATAAAAAAAACTGCACAGTGAAAGTAATCATTGTTTCAAAACGAAAAACATACAATTATTGAATAAAAATTGTACATATAAAGTGTTAAAAAATATGTATAAAATAAGACTCAAACTATTAAAATAAAGGATACATAATTACTTGTCATTACAACTCACTGCACAGCTACTTTTTAAATTATCTATTATTTATCAATTTTCAAATATAATTAAACCAATTTTCAATAATAAATACACACATTAAAATCAATTAGAATCATATAATAATGTTTTAAAATTCACAAATGACATACTCTGAGTCGATACAACGCCAAGTGTTCATTAAAACCTTTGAAAATTCGATTTTTTTTTCTGACCATATATTAATTTTTAAATCTCAATAAACGTTTTACATTCTCGTACAAAACTACGCCAACACTATCACATTTGACACAGAAGCAGCCTTTAGATTACGAGAGATTCCATCTCTTTAAGGGACGATATATATCACTGCAAAATGCGCATATACCTCGCCAAGTCTTTTCATATCTACTGGCCAATCACGAATACTGGCCAATTTCACAACATTCCTTTGTATGCTCAATAAACTATTATGACATATTGATGTATCGAATTAACTGTACTTTACGAATGAAATATGAGAAATAATCAATTATTAAAAATCGATTCATATATTACCAAAAATGAGAATTTAACCGACAGAATATAGCAATTTCCATTGTCTGTCCTCAATATAATGAGTCTTCGTGGATGATAGTTTCGACAGAGGTCCCATGCGAGCCAGCCGTTTCAAAATTAAATTCTAAAATGGCAATCGATGTTTTTTTGAATACTATCATTATTGAAGCTCATTTTCGTTTTCATTATATACCCTGATATTGATAAAGTATAAGGAAAGTACGATATTGTTATGACTTAATACTACATGAAAATGTTAGAAAAGGGGTTATATATAGTACCACTAGACACCTATTATGAATAACTATATGGCGAGAGACGACAAATTGACGGTATTGAAGATATATGTGATCTTAATATTATATAAGATTAACATTACTGTTTGTGTACGTAACACTAAATTTGTAGACAGAAATCGATTAATATTGAATCGACATATAATCGATATGTACCAAACGTTACAAATATATCTAATGACTTATAAACTACATACATCTAATTTGTCATGAAAAAGTCCTGTAAAAAGACATAAATATTTGAGCACTTATTAAAAATTGATGCAATAACTGCAGCAACCAAAATAACCCAAAGAAGGTAAACAGGTGAGTTCGAATATAAACTAAACACAGAAGTTAATACAAAAAAATTTATAAAACGTCTTAACCCGAAATAAATTACTACTTGGTTAAGTCGTCCATATTTCTAACGTACCGTCCAATATATGGTTATATGATCAGAACAACGTAGACTGGTTGATATGAAAAACGATTTTAAAATATTAACATATTTGCTGGAATGATTAAAAATGGAATGCCACAGATAAAACCATAATATATAAATAATATTCAAGCGTTTTCTGATCAAGCTTTTTGAGTATAACAACACAGTGGACGTTAGAAACGTTATAAATCTTGGAATTCGAGAACAATGGACAAAGATTTCCTCCGCCATGAAGTATATTGAGTATTTTAATTAATCAAAATAAAAGAACCTAAATTAACACTAAATAACGCGGCTAACAAAACCTGTACAGGCTTGGCCTCCATCACGTCCGCGTTTCAAGACCGATAGCTGCGCCTCCCTACACCCACACATAATATAAGAGCATTGGTATAAAAAAAATTTGGTAAAAAATATCGCTATAAACGCTAAAATAATAATACAGCTACCAAAAAAATATATGGAATGTGCCTTACGTAAAAAAAATACATAATAATCTCCTTGGAATATATATAGAGCTTACTCTAAGAGTACTTAGTATATGAATATATTATGTGTTAAATTACAAATACTTATACCTTATCAGGTTGATTATGCAGACTTAAAACTAATGGAATGTAAACATAGAAAATCCTACAGAAAACATGTTAGTTATACCCCTTAATATTAAAGTTACACATAGATTTACCCAAACCATAATAATATAATTTCAATTTATATGAAATATGAATATCGATTAATAACGTTATCGATATCTTTATCGATAGTCAATATTCGCCGCACTTTAAAACTAGATATGCACGTTAGTGTTCCTATTCTACGTAGAGGTACAGTACGCAATCACAACATATGAATTGAGCTTGTCGGTTTGTGGTCTCAAGCTAATGTAAGTATAGTATGTTACACAGGTTGTTAATCTACTATTGTAGTTGCGCCGCTCGACTTACGGTAAAACATTTAATCTCATACCATAAAAGAAAATTTTAAAGTGATTTGTAATTTTAACCGGAGCTTGAAACTACTACTAAATGGTTCAGAAAGGGACGGCATAACATAATGTATTTCTATCATAATGTAAGTCCGAATATAAAACTAATAAACCTAAACCGATGCACAACTCGCTTCCATTGTACGAATATTCATTTACGAGAGAGCTAATGACTAACCACTTCCGATTTCCGAATCTAAACCGATGGGACGAATCGATATATTAAAGCTTCATTGAACGCCGGTACGACACCTGATGATAAAATTATACAAATAACAAATTTAATAAATCATTGACGGTAGAAAAGGTGACAATTAGAACATTTACATATTCCTTATAAATAGATCTCGTTTAGATCCAGCCGCGTCTGCCACACCATTGAACACCAAAATGTCGGTGAAATAATTACAACTAACAGTCATTTCAAACATGAGGTACATACAAAATTTCACTTATTAACACCTAGAACCCTTGTATTTATAAAATAAAAAAAAATTATCGGACTAAATAAAAAAAATTGTACGTATAAAACACTGTTCCATCAAAACTACGAATATGCAATCTTAAAATAAACACAAAAAAAATCTTACAATTAAAAACTAAGTAAAGCATATACTTTATAAAATGAATAATATACACAATAAGGTATTTTGTACTGTAAGGTTATTAATAATCTTGTTCTTGTATATTATATTGAATTTGTAGACGAAAAACAAATTTCGACGTGAATTTATAAAAAAAACAATACATTTTTTTTGTACATTTGTTGGAATGGCAACATTATATTTAATATAGAACTAACCGAACAAGCTGCCTAACACTACCTCCGTAAATGGTCGTTTCAAAACTAAAAATATATTAAATATCCAAAAAAATATTCTTTTTCTGTGACTAAAAAACGCATCTCGTAACTTCGTAACCCTAAGTATTGATGCCAATGCGAAAAAAAATCGCTTAAAAAAAAAAAAAAAAAAAAATAATATGGATGATTTGAGATTCTAGCTACACTATTACATAAAGCTTGAAACATACATCGATCGAGGCGGCACAGACCTTTACTTAACCTATTTATTATACAGGATGTGTTTATTTATTTATATGAATATTAAAAACATTATATTTATGATATTCCATTACACGGTGGCTAACTCCTTTAAATTATATTTCAAGAGACATATGGAAAATTTATTTCGTACTGTAGATATATAATTCAATGAAAAATCGATTTAGTACCTTAAAATATAACACCGACGATATAGACAATATTATTAACTACATATTACGATTATACAACTACAGAAGTTAACAACACATCCTGTATATATATATTAATAATATACCGTTGCAACTTTGCTATGATTTTGTTTCAGTCTTTGGAACTTATGTGGTGGAATGTAGAAATATACAATACTCGTCTCAACAGCATACACTGGATACAAACATATACGTGATTCGAGTTTAATATACTAGTTATATAATTAACATATATGATTATTATATCGTTTATGAAGTTCTTATATTAGATGTATATAATATGTCGAATTTCTTATGTAGCTGTCATTTTGATAGTATGTATGTATTTATACATATATCCAGCTAAAACCACCGTAAAATTATCGCATTTTATTGATTTTTTTTTTAATAAAAGAACTTCAAACACGACTACATACGTCGTAAGGTAGTCTTATTACTACCGAAAAATGTATAAAGTTAAGTTACGGTTATACAAAATGCTATAAAATACTATCATTGATTAATCTTATTATGTTAAATATATAGATGAACGCAGAAAATATTTAATTGAGCCACCTCATAACCAATGTGTACAACGTTCAATACGAATTTGATTCTATGGAATTTGGACTTAGCTGCTTTTAGAGCATTTGTTCTAACTTTACTGGCCCATAATATGTTAGACATAATATTAAAGATTATTATAAAATAATGAATTTCTCGAATATATATATATATATATATATATATATATATATATATATATATATATATATATATATATATATATATATATATATGTATATATATATATATATGTATATTTAAAGAATATTTAAATTACATTTTCCTGTCATATGGTTCAACACGTCCAAATATCAATGATTTCCAGCGAAACTGTTGAGTGAAGATTTCAGCCAAGACAATCGGGTCTACGAAGTCATCGTCCGTAGGGTTCGGTGCTAATCATACTGCCTCGTTGGCCTCAACCTTCGGAAGGGCCGCCTCTTGGGCTGACGTCTCGCCAGGCTTGGCCTCGCCTGGTGTAGATGCTGATGAACTGGAATACGTATGAACTTATTAGTATATAAATATTTTTTTATTTGTTGGCTACACTGTTGTATATAGTATGAATTTGATATTTTATTCAATTAAATAAAAATCAAAGGAATTAATATTAATAAGCGATTAAGTGGAAATTATATTAATCATAATCGAACCCGCTAAGCTCTCAAATAGTACCGCTCCATAATGAATAACACATATTAATTTCACTTGAAAACACAGATAGTATTCTAACTTTACGTTTACTTCTCGCTTCAAATTAAAAAATTAAATTTAATAAACAATATTCACTTTTTCTTCTTTTTTTTGTTGTGAGTTTAATTCTGTTAGCCCTATTGGCCTTGACAGCGACAATATTCACTGCAACGACACCCACTATGAATAAAAACTTATTACTATATAACAGAAAAAAAAACAAGAAAAAAGGTACCAACATAATAAAAATAACATAAAAAAACAGCAAAAACAATCTTACGCATATATGATTTTAGCATCTAATCTGTCGCAGAGCATTTTAATATCGCAATGTGACTACTACTGCGCCAAAAATAATTTATCGGATGTGTCGCTAAGGGAGACGACGGTGGAGTGTATGCAGCCAGTAATTAGAATCAAAGACCTAGCCTGGGGTAGCCTGATTGGCGCATTTGATCCGCGCGGATCAATAATTGCATCTAACGAGATGAGATGAGGCGACATACAAAGGTTTTATGTTGCAGTTGGCATACGCAAAAATAACCTTTACATCTAGAAAATAGGGTTGACTATGCGGTGCATCACTGTATGGTCCAGAAAAAAACACCCCTAATTCAGAGCTAGACTGTCTGGTAGGTGTAGCACAATACCCCCGCACGGATCGATATATTATTACATTACTGGTACGTGCAATGACTAGACAGGTAAATTGGACTCGCCTGGCACTCCATCCCCTTGTTAATTAACATCCTCCGTATAGAAGGGGCAAGGCTGCCGCCTTTATTAATCGCACGAGCAACATCAAAAGCAAGTGGAATAATTGATTTTTAAAAGATAAAAAGTAATAAAAAAAAGAAAATTCGCTCGCTCTCACGCTTAAGACGGCAACATAAAAAAATGTCAATTTATTAATAAAGACTTACGATGATTTCGGCAGAAATGCCTATTTTTTTATAATTGTATCACGCAACAATGGCACATGTCGGTTTGTATTGTTATTTGGACCGGTGCGTTGTATTCACAACTACAATAATTAAATAATTTTCATCAAATCTTACAAAAAAATTTAAAATCTTTATAATAGTTTTGTCTTAGCAATTGAATTGCAAATTCGTTTGAACGGATATTAATTTCGCTTTCGTTCAAAAATCGTAAAAGAAAGTGAAGAACCTGAGAATCCTAATAATAATTTATTAGTCTAATCTATCATATGATAATTACACGTTTCTAAAAAAACACATCTCCTTTGTATTAATTACTGAGCTATATGGCAGGGTATTCTCCACATTCGCAAGAGCTTTTGCTGAAATTGAAGCTCAGTGTTGAACTCACTTAAAAATATACAAAAGTAGATTTGAGTTAACTTTTAGTTTAGACACTCAAGAGTTCCTAACTTTTCCCTCCAATTCGAGACATTGTTATGTGGCAAATGTTGAGAGTTTGTTTTAGCAAAGACAATAAATATTTTTATTTCAGCGAATCGGAATCGAACCCAAAACGATCGCGGCTTACAATCAGAACAAATGTTCTTTTAGCTTCACGCTGTATTCCGCTATCCATCAAAGTCCGTTGAGTGCAGGACAAAATTTTATTAAACTCACTTTGTATGACGGGGAAATGTAAATATCCTCTCGCTCTCGGGGTGATAGTTCCCGTCGTCACTCACAGCTCCATGAACGCATCAAATTAATCTTTTATGGAATGCCAACAAGGACTCGTGAAAAATGACTTTTTTTGCCTTCGTATTTTAAAAGTTACTAGACAAGAGTGGTTAAATACAAAAATTTAACAGACATAACACTTAAACGCAGAAAATATAACTTTCGCATAAATGATAAATTATAAATATATCATACAAAAAGAGAGAAATATTTACTGTTATTTATTACAAGTAAATAACTTACTTGTCAATTTCTCTGAACTCCGCGTTTGCTTCGTTACGCCATTTATTCCCCACCATATTTTGAACACTGTGAAATACCAATTACATTCATATATCCAATATACAATGAATTAGAATATAACAAATTCCACGTACACCCAATAAACATTAAACACAAATCCAATACCAAAATAATAAAAAGAAAAACATATCCCAAAAATAGAAAAAAAAATATTAAAAAAGTGCATTACAAAAATGAGTAAATTAAACATCAAATAATACATACACATGTCTCATTTGATCTCCTTGTGCACTGAGTTGGGCGAGGTAGGCAGCTTGTTTACGATGGTGGTACATATGGACGCGGAGACAAGATGGGTTCCGCATACGTTTCTGACATATATCACATTGCAACGTACCCTCCCTAGTGTCGTGCTTGTCCCGAATGTGAACTTTCAAATTGTATCGATTCGCGAAAAATCGGTGGCAAGATGGACACTTGACACCGCCGGATTTGCAATTCCATCCTTGGTACAGAAAAATTATCGATTAAATATCGATTTCTTTTCTCGTATGCCAGTAGGCAATGATAATAAAGCGAGCCGTCCGTTCTACACTTTATATGTTTGATGCCTTTGTCTTATCAGATAGAGGAAACAAAAATAATAACTTTTGAATGCAAACATTCCCTCAAATTGGAATCCCACCCACATCCACTTGAATTTACTCTATCGATATTTCTCGCGAATTGTTCATTTTATTAACTCACCTGATTCTTTGCCTGAATCTGGTAACACGAGGACGTTGTGAAACATGTCGTTGTCGAAGTCGATCATTGGCTCGCTGTAAAGTTGTATGTGAAATAAAATAAACAAAACAAAATGTGCCCAACTTAATGAAATTAAAAAAAATAACAAAATATAAAAACATATATAATCAATATAGTGTAAATAGCCTTTCTTACCCATCAGAAGCATATTCAGTGTTTTCAGCGTGGGATTGACTATCATTTACTGGCCTTGATTTCTTCTTGTTGGAGTTATAGCTGTTTTTGTTTGATGTGTTCTTTAATAGTCTGTAAATATAATATATATTAAATATAATTTAAAACTAAACAGACATTAATGGCTAATGCCAGTATTTGTATATATATTTTTTTATATTAATAAATAAATTGAAACGGTATTAATTAAGAAAGATTTTTAAAACACACAGATGTTTACATATTATATTTCTAATAGAACTTGTATTTACGTTAAAAAGAAACGAAAACGTTATTTTACTACAAGAGACAAATTCCGGCGATTAGTAAAAGTATAAGTAAGAGTACGAATTGAGAATCTAGCCATGACTGATGGAAACAACGACCCATGGTGTAGGTCCATCAAATCTATACGTAATTCTTGGAAATATTGCCATATCCATTTGTAATGTTGAACTTAGGGATTTTGAGAGAAGAACAACTATAAACATGGAGCTGCAAAAATTTCACATTTCATATACATTTATCCCTGGTATCGAATAGCATCATCTATTCATCATTTGGCTAAATTGTTCTATGAATTGTTCAATGACTTATATAAACTATACTTTAGCATGTAAATAAATTATTATTATTATTATTACTTATTGAGTTAAAGTTGAAAGTTCTTTGAAAATTTATACAATACAATTTATAAAAGTTTTTATAGCTGAAATTTATGTTGAAGAGGTAAATATCTCGTCTTGTTGCGGTGCGTTTTAGAATGAGCATTTGTAATTGAATGCGCATCTAATTTCTTGTCTGTTTACTATCAAGGAGAGTATTCATCTTTATCTTCATCTTCACTCTTCAGCTTCATCTTAAAAAGCAGAAGAAGCAGGGAGAACATAATTAACTTCAAGTTTCATCTGAATTTGAGACAATGCTTGTTAGGTGAAGGAGCTCAATTCCAATTTGGCTTTGGTTTTTCATATTGATTTTTACAAGCAATTTAACTTTTGGTTTGGTTTGGTTGACTAAAATATAATCTACATATAGATTCAACAAAGAATACAATTAGAAAAAGAAATTCAATTATATTACACAAAAAACTTACTTTATAAGCTAAGAAATTTTCATCAATGAACATACATATGTACATTTAATTAAAATCAACAAAGAATTATTACACAAGTCTATGAAAATGAAAACACTAGTTTAAGAAGGTCAAATGACTGTGAATGATGACTTATTAGTGGCAGCAATTAAACTGTGATTTTTCCAGTACAATCCATAAAAAAATTAGCTTCAGACATACAAACATTATACATATACAGATTTAAAAAGCTCCATGAGCTGTACAATTTTAACAAATTATCTTCTAGTTATACATATAATTATTAATATATAATGTAATGGGTGTAATGTTAGCTACTTAAATTAAAATATAATAATTGTATATATATTACAAACCAAAATTTTTATGAGATATAAAAAGATTTATAGAGAAAAGCTAGTTCCATGTAATAGTTTTCTTATCATTTAAGCAATGAGTGATTATCTAATCCACATACTATCTCATCAGAAAAAATATTTTAACAACAATTAACTGCAACACAATAACACATTTGTTATATGGCATGCTGCTACTTTAAATAAAAGAGAAACTAATGTTCAATGTTAAGTGGCTCACAGAAATACCTGCAATCTATGTCTTTAAACTGGACCTAATCAAATCCTGCAATATAGAATTTTTTGTCTACTATTTATGGAGAGCAAATAGTGGATATTGATAATCAAACACATTGTGGCACAGCTGGACAATGTCAGACAGTAAAAGTAATACTTGTAGGTATGGTACCACTTTGGGGAATGAGTTATTTTTATTTTCTCACAATGTCTTCTATTTAGGTAGAAAGATGAGGATGGAGTTTCTTGAGATCAGGTTCTCTCTGCTCATCCTGCTTTAATATATAGAATAAAGTGTGAAGTAAAAAAATTGTAAACAAAATAAACAAAAAACTTACCGTTTCAAAGGACTTCTAGTGGCTTCCTCTTTAGGGATAACAGATCCGGTTGATTCTTGTGACATTTCGGGAGCTGTTTCTTCCCCAGATGGCACCCATTCTGGTAGACTGTCAGATACAGGCTCTAACACTTGGGCCCTTGTAAAAGCAGTCTCCTCTTCGGAAACTGGAGGAGGAGATTCACTTTTCTGTAAGCAAATTATAAAATGTGTTTTTGTTATTATATTAAAAATACACTTATACTGTTTTTTATCACTCTACTGATTCTGGGGTACAGATATTATTACATAATGAATAGCAATATTTTTCTTAACATATGTAATATTATGTCAACTTATATAACTTATTAAATATTTGTATTGCAATACTAACCTCTCTACCACCTGTGAGCCCTTTAACTTGCAGCAGTTCAGCTGTGTGTAAGAACCCAGACAATTCTTGTTGCCGCACATGTACTTCTCCACGATACATAAATTGTAAAAGCTGCCTTAGTTCTTGATGAGCTACATCTTTCAGTATGACAATTGGATGCTCGCAAGGATTCATCTAAACAAAAAGTGGGCTTAATAGAACATTAAATTCATCTTAATGTGGTTTTATAATTATGTAAGGTTACATAATGTTATTTCTTGTATGTAAGTATGTTTATAGTAATTGGGTTCAATTATTTGCTATAACTTTGTAGTCATGAATTTTATACAAAATATATTAAAAAGCAAAGTACTGGTTATTTACTTATCAATTAGTTACTAAATTACCTTAAGTTTAATTTCTTTTTCTTTTTCAATTTATTTTCATTTTACATGTAATGTATGTGTAATGTGTGTTAATGTAATTATATTAAGTGTATGAAAAGAAAGAAAAAAAATTAAAAATACAATAATAAAAATATTTCAACTGTTTTTATAAAGAATTTGTACAGTATATTATGTATCATAATTCTTTTGTTAAACATAATGTACAATATGTGTCCTTTCATCAAAAACTACTATCACCCTCTGTAATTAATTTATCATTACTTATTAAATAAATTTACAATGTCATTTAACACATAAAGCTGTTTACACTAAATGTTTACAAAAGAAAACAACATGTATACAAACTTTGCTCTTTAGAGATATACAATTCATATCAATAACAGAACAAGTATTGATTTATATGGAAAATGTCTGCCTTTTGTAGTACATAAGTATATGTATATGTATGCAAGTATTGAGGAAAATATTTAAGCTGACAAAGGCAAATTATAATGAGTCATACCTTAAATAACTCCTTGAAGTATGGGCTGCACACGGATAGAATCAGCTTGTGAGCGTGAACATACTGACCACCAGCCGCTAACGTCACATCCACCAGATCTTCGCCTTCCAATAACGCTTGAAAAGACTGGGACAGATTTGAGTGGAAATCATTCCATCTCAAAGAAAACTGTTCAGGCATCGCCATCGCCGCCTGAAAAATGCCACCCTTTAATCAGGACTGACGACGCCCGTGTTTTGCAACTAACTGTATACACGACTTTCAGTCGCACTACGCGTCCGCACAATGAAACTGGTACTTACTGAAAATCAATCACAAATATAACTAGCTACGTAAGCATCTAACTACGCGACTGCACAACTTGTTTTGCAAAAATACATGTTAACGAGGGTATTTCAAGTATGATATTCCTACGGTTTGAAATAAAATATACTTCTGACTGGCATGGCAATCAATACACGGAAAAGTTCCGTACCAAAATGTCGCGTCTCGCTTACGCTAGACTAACAACATAATAAAGGTATATGTTGACTGATTTTTTTTAGTACAAAAAAATAACATACCTCATAGGTATATATATATATATATACCTATGCAAATAATAATAATATAAGTATTTATATTTTTATATTTTTACCAAAATTAATATTAACAAAGAAGTTAAATAGACTTAAAAATGTTAATATAGAAAAAGCATAGACAACCACGTAATAAAGCTTCCATAGATTGACTATTTTATTTACTTGTCAAACAACTTTAGCCTAGTTTGACATATGTCAATAAGTGCTAAAGTGATGAATGCTGTCGTGTATGCCGATTAATCAAGGCTTTTTACTTTTATTTATATTTAATGAATAGAGTATTTAACTGACCATGAAATTGATCGTTCGTGATTAAATCGATCCCTCTGCCGCTAAACACGTCAGTTAACAAATCTTTACCGTGTTATTTATCGTCAGAAGTTATCATGATAGTTAACAACGTTAATAAAATTAAGTGATAAATAATATTTTGTAAAAGCACCATGTCAGCACATACTATACAAGAAGACCCGGAGGCTGATAGGATCGTGATGGTAAAGAAAATATTAAGCGCTGCATTTTATGCGCTCGCGTCATTCATGATAACGGTAGTCAACAAAACCGTATTAACATCTTATGCATTTCCTTCTTACCAAGTCCTGGGCTTGGGACAAATGCTGGCAACAATAACCGTGCTATGGTGCAGCCGCGCCGCCAAAGTGGTTAAATTTCCGCCTTTAGATAGCGGCGTAGCACGTCGTATTTGGCCACTTCCGTTGATATACTTGGGAAATATGGCAACAGGTTTAGGTGGTACAAAAGAATTGAGTCTTCCAATGTTTACAGCACTCAGACGCTTTAGTATTCTAATGACGATGCTTCTTGAAAGATTTGTACTAGGCATCAAAGCATCATGGCCAGTTCAAGTGAGTGTATTAGCCATGGTTGGTGGAGCCTTGCTAGCAGCTGCTGATGATGTAACCTTCTCATGGTCTGGATATACGTTAGTTCTACTAAATGATGGATTTACAGCAGCAAATGGAGTCTACATGAAAAAAAAATTAGATTCAAAAGAACTTGGCAAGTATGGACTTATGTATTACAATGCTCTTTTTATGATAGTACCAGCTGCAATAGTAGCTTGGTGTACTGGAGATCTAGAAAGATCTGCTGCTTACGCTCATTGGTCAGATATGTTATTTTTAGCACAGTTTTTGATGTCATGTGTGATGGGGTTTGTGCTCTCCTATAGTGTTATGTTGTGTACGCAATATAATAGTGCCTTAACTACAACTATTATTGGTTGTCTAAAAAATATTTTTGTGACTTATTTAGGGATGATGATTGGTGGAGATTATGTATATTCATGGCTCAATTTTGTTGGCTTAAACATTAGTGTATTAGCAAGTCTAGGCTATACATATGTTACCTTCAAAAGAAAACCGACTAACTATATGCTCCTAAATGAAGCAAATAGCAAAGTGGATACAGTATAGCAGCAGAGTGTGAGACGAAGATCAACCCATTGCCATACATTGCATATTGTATAAGTTTATGTGGTTGTTGCCAAAGATGTTTTGTGTTGGAATTCTCAAGTTACTAAGTGACAAATGGGCTCTGTGTACCAAGAGAGCAAGAGTAATAAATATTCTTTTCACATTAAGTATTATACATATTTTTAAATTATTACATGTTAATCTAATTTCCTGCAATCATAGTCGTAATAACCATTATTGTAATTAGAAAAATAGTTTTTATAACCAAGATTGATTAACTATTGATAAAAACCAAGCAATATTTGAATTATCATTAAACATTTATATCAATACATAAATCTATTGTATAATTATCATATTTAAATATGTACTTTATATCTAGTAAGACATTTAACATGATCAAATTTTATATTTTATCATTATAATACTGTTATTTTATTTATTTTATTATATAGCTCCTCCATAATCCTGCTTTTAGGTAGATTCTTATAGGTATTGAATATATTGTATTAATATTGTTAGTTCCTTTTATAAATTAGCAATACCAAAACTTTTGTGAAGCTAACATTTAATATTTAAAAAGTGACTAAATGAAATGAATCTATTTGGTTTTTTTTTTTATATTGAAATTATATGAATATTTATTTTTTATTTTTATTGATATATTAAATATCAATAAAATCATAAACAAAATTATTTCATATTGAACAGTAAATTATGTGATAAAAATATATAGTTTTGGTCCTTGTTTTACATTTATATGCTATTGTTTTAATCTTATATATTCTGAAAAATGATTAAATTAAATTGTAATAATAATTAGTCTTCTTCCTATGATAAGCCTTGAGGTTGGCACATATGTAAAATAGATAACATGTATTAAAACATACAATATGAATATTCTTAATATAAGAAGATAATTGTGATACCCAAACCAGTGTAATTAAAGTCAAAATACATTTACTGTAGAGCAAAATTAAATATTAGCACAAGTGTCAGTGGATTTGAAATTGTCATGTGTATAATAAATTAGCAATGATGAAGAACATTATTGAGATACAATATATCCCTTTTGGATATATGTTATACATATTAATATTATGAAATTTTATGATTATTATTAAATATCATAAATTTTAAATAATATATAGGTAAAATATCATGTGAAGTGTCTTGATTTAACATTGATTTTTTGTCTTAGAATCTAAAATATCAATAGTTCAACATATTTATTCAGTTTAATATTTCCTGTGGATTAACAACTACTTATTTTAAAATAAGCCATATAAAGAACAAATATGTTATTTATGTATTATGTTAAAAATCTTTTAAAGCCTATTTAACATCACTAGTATAACATTATGTAAAATCTTATTTGGAAATAAATATGATCAGTACATAAGCCAGTACTTATGCTCATGTACAGTGTACAGTAAAGTGTGGTGGGGGCTTAATAATAAGAAAATTTAAAATATGGTAATATATAAAAAATGGCAATATTCCTACAATGTCCTAAAATGTATATTGAAGAAATATTACATAGTACCAACATAATAAACAATTAAAATTGTAATGTAAAACAATACTGCAATAATATTGAAACTTCTATTTATAAGAATATTTACAGTTAACATAAAATTTAGCTTGTCTTAGTTTACAAAGTAATATTTATTTAATTATAAATTATATAAATAATAGATAGATAGTGCTAATTGATTGACCTCAAAATATTTTATGAAATGCATTGTATATTGATATTTTACAATATGTAATAATTATAATAAATTATATTTGTAACACAATGGGATCCCATTTAATTAGTGTCTGATAAGTGTGTGTTAATTTGGACTGTTTATCTGTGATGGCCTCTTTTCGTTTATTGTAACAAAAAAAAATTCGTTTGTCTAATATAATTATTAATCATAGATTATTATATATTTTTAGAAGAGGATCTAAAACTGTTGATCAAAAGGCACATTACAAACTAAGGCACATTACAAACTAATTACTAGTAAAATGTCCATAATTATTCTAATACATGCATTTTGATTGGGCTGAAATCTATATGTATAATGTTATAATAATTTTAATCTACTGTAAATGTTGAACATAGTGAAATAATATTTAGATATAGTTATCTGCTATATGACCGTTCAAGAGACGCCTTATTATAAGTATACTTATTTTAATAAATATAATGATATAGTATATATAGAATATATTATTGTAAGTAAATTGGTGTTCTGCAAGTGAAGACACTTTTTTAATAGATAGAAATGTTAAATTTTATATTGTAGGCAAAGATTTTACACCATCTCAACTTGGTCACTTTTATAAAATGTAAAACAACTACACACAGAGACGTCGAATAGTGCTTACTATCATTGAACCACTTGAAATACGTATACGTGTGTGTCTATTTAATGTTAGTAATATGCTAATGCATGTCTCTAAGTGCGGTTGTGATTAAAATAACTTAAGAAAATCTCGCACAATTTTAAAATAGTTTAGGACTGTATAAACAACGTGCCTATTCGCCATTTGGATATAATACGAGGTCGTCTTTTATCCTATTTTTGTTAGGAAACCTGCCATTATTAGATTCTCTTTACTATTATCTCATTTTGTATGCAACAATAATTATTAGTAGTTGTGCATTTACTTACGTAGTTTGCATCATTTGTTATACACAGTAAATTTCACTCAGAACCCATAACATTTATTAGCACACCATGTATAATGTGTAATATTAATTGTTTTGACCGAGACAATGGCTAAATTGATATGTGATCAAATATGTATTTAAATATTTGCACGTAGTTTGTAATTATTGTTGATTATGCATTACATGTCAAATGATCGCTGAAAGTAACGATATCGATGCTTTGCTAGTAAATATATGTTAAATATATATTTTCATCTATTCAATTTTGGTGAAGATTGATTTTTTTGGATTCAATGAGAAATTTTGGTTGGTAACCATCGCCCACCATGTCAACATTGATGTGAAAGTTTATGTATGTAATTTTTAAGTATCTAAATCTTGTTTTCTTTGGCAGTTTCACACTTTTTCCCGCGTTGTAGGGTAGGCAGAGATAACTCCGCACGTTTCTACATCACTTTGGCAATGTTGAATGGCGGAGATCAACTCACGTTTTGTCCTCCAGAGTTGGGAAGTGAAAAAATTTATACTAAAAACTCATCATGGGCGTCGAACCGCCGACTGTCGCATTTACAGTCAAATGCTGTCCGACTGCGCAACAACGGCCTCAACGTTACCTTACAATACGATCTTGTCCAAATAGATTTTACGAAATGAACATATATAGCTTTTGTCACAGTTGTAAGTAATATAAAATCTTAATAGTGCTTCTTACTCATCAACATAACGTAAATGCCCGTCTGGCGCAGTGGCTGGGTGTTAGGTTACCAAGGCTAAATAAATGTGAGTTCTGTAAAGTAATACTGCCCGTCTTTCTAAAAGAATAAATTCACTTGAATAATTAGAATTTAACTGAATTTATTAATTCTAAATTATAATCAACTTATTACTAATGTGATGCTTGGCTTAACTACTTTTATAGAATTGAAACGTTTATTTGATTTAACACCCTAATCTCAAGAACTACTGTGTCGAATTAAAAAAATATTTTTATAATCCATTTATGAAAGTAGGCTATAGAATGCATTCGTTGTTTTCGTCGGTCTGCGGTCGGAGTTAACTCCCTTTAACTACCAAGGCGGAGTCGAAGAAACGAACCCAGTACTAGATGTATTTATTATAATTTAGCTAGTTTGCATTTTTTCACTTTAAGGTCATAAATACGTGATCAACTAAGGCTGTGTTGACAACTTGATACATGAGTTATTCGTGATATCTAAAATTGAATTTAAACGTTTTAATACTTTATATATATATATATACCTCGAAATATGTATGTACTCGATGAGAACTGAAATATGGCCACATGAGATAACATTTTCAAAGAAATTGCGCATGCGTAGTTCTCTATATACATACGTACAATGCCTCTAGACTATAATATGTATCGTGCTATAAAGCCGTAACGCCGACACTACACCGACACATTTTTTGTCTTTTTTGGTATTCATACATGCGGCGTGCATGGATGGCATGTCTAAGTAGGCAAGTAGGTAGTATACAAGTGTGTGTCTCCAGACGACTCCATTGCTTTTTTATTCATTGAAATTTGAAAACCCACTTTGCCGTTACTTAGCCCTGAATTATATTCATATTTTATACGTACTAATACGTCGAGCGTAATTATATAGCTTTTTCTTTTTAAATTTACCAGTAGCTAATACTTGCTAGAGAGAGATGTTAGAATAATAAATTTTTTACCTATACATATAATACAAATTTGAGCATCGAGTTTTATTAATGTTGTTCAATTCGTATATGCGCTTGTTTGTTACGATTTTACCCGTGTATGTATTAAAAAACCAATTTGCTGTTGGCCTTGAATATCGTTTGTACGTACAACTATTTTTTTTTTTATTTATATTCTTATACTTTTTGTATATTACTTATCGATTGTATTAAAATCTGTTTTCATTAAAAATCTGGAAGCCATAATATTTTAGATAATAAGTGAAATATGTTTAATTAAATTATATAAAAATAAAAACATTTTTTTTTCTTCCCTATATCGATTGATTAGTCATTTGTTTCTGAAGTATAGTAATAATATATTTGCCTATATGATAGCTCAGTTTTATTTTTTGGATGCGTTATTTAAGAAAAGTAAGTTTAAATACTAACGATTAAAAAAAATGTACATCCTCATAAACAATCAATGTCTCAAATTGCATTAGAATAATTTATATAATTCATTAATGGATACCAACTTTTTTTTTCAATGAAAATATTTTTTTAATAGAAATGCTGGAGAGAGGTCTTTGCCCGACGATGGGATAGTTCAGTCTAATATAATATAGTAATATTCCAAGCAAAGTGTTTAAAAGCGAAAATAATAAACACCTAAATGTTGAATAGAATTCGTACAAAAGATAAGTTTATTTCAGGTGGTTGTAGATTGAAAGATATCTGCATTTCACGCTCCGCTCTACAGGCTTCCATAAAGAGCCGGGTCATGATAAGTGGGGTCATATGAAGCCGCAGGGAGGAGCTAGTCATTTTTTTTCTTTTTTTTTTTAATGTAGTGACTGCAGGTTGAAATTGCGACATCGAAATTCTGTTAATAATTATGTCTTTTTTTACCTGTTAAGTACTACATAGCATACATTTAAATATAAGTTTAAATTTTGATTAAAATATCCTTAATTAAGAATTTAATATGACTATTTAAATCTAATATATATAAATATACTAATGTTGAGGCTATTATGGGCTATCGCCTGACTACAAACGCAGTAGTCGGCGATTCGATCGCTACTCAGGGGAATTAATTGTACCTATTTATTTTCTGGTACTGGCAGAGTTTCGCCACGTGACATGCTCACTGCGTGTTATGTGACGGGACTTGCATTCAGGCGGAAAGCAGGAACGGGAACGGAGTGTCAAGACACTATGTAGTTTCTATCTGCCCGCCGAACGATATTCGGGATAAAGCGAGAAATTGATAAATATATATAATATTAAATTGTATTTCAAACTTTCCTTTCATAATTCGAAGGAAAAAAAATGAATTTCACTGCGTTCTCCGCGTGTATTGAACCTACTACTACTGTTTAGGTGGCCCACAAATATTTTATATGTTGCCTAAATGCCTATTTGCCTAATTGCCTAAATAAATTATGTATTTTGTTATGTTATGTTATGTTGTCTTATTAAATATATAGAAAATATATTTATATAAAAGCCTTAGTCCCATGACCACGCAATCTTCATTACAGTCGGGTGTATAATATAGGTACAAGTACCTTTTATGTCATTACACCTAAAACCAGACCTATAAAAAATGGCTGTTCTATGTGAGCTATTAAAGTGAACATTATTTATATAAATGTAGTGACAAACAATATTGTTTGTTGAACAAGAAACATTATTATAAATTTTATTTTTGTTAGTTAGGTAAGTACATAATACCTATGTAATATATAAAAGTACGTTACTCCCTTCTTTATCCCCCCACCCCCTACATCATGAAGGCAAAAGGCATGTGTATAACAACTACAACGATCATTCATTGCTTATTATTTACCAAGGAGGCCCCGAGTTTACGTATCAAGGGCCCCGGTATAACCTAAGTAATGCACCGGTAATATTAGTATTACAAATGAGCCACCGTTACATGAAAATGAAAACATTTTAAATTAATAAAACTATAAAGGATTCCCTTGTACCCTGAAAAACTAGTGGATAGATTTCTATATCTTTTTTAATTTTGCTTTTGATTGCCATATGGACATATGCCCATTCGACAAATGAGTCCGTGAAGGCGCAGTGAGACTGTGAACACGATGAATTTGACTTCGATTCCCAACAAAATGAATATGTTATAAATTTTCATACTCATGGCACATAAAAAATGTTATTCACTATTAATATAACTACGTGGACAATGAATTTCGAGAGTTATCTAAGTCTTAATATAAACATTCTATTACGAGGAAAGTAAAGCGTACCCACTGCGCCACAGCGTAATAGCTGTGTAATTAAACAACATATATAATATACATCTCCCTTATAGAGAGATGACGTAAGACTCAAGATCCCAGGTACCCCAGACTTTTATTATATTCTCTTTAATAATTTAGAGATTTAGATTAATTAAAACCGTGTTAGCTTTTCGCACATTCTCAACGCTTATTTTTGTATATACGTTTTGGAAAATATTGTAATAAATTAATTATTAAACAAGGACACAAAACAATGAGGTTATTTTACTAGTTATTTGATATGATTTTGAATGTACTTACTTTGCACGTATTTCAGATTACCTTAACAACTGATACCTGTAAATTAGCCAGGCCCGTTTTTCCATGTCCATTTCAATATCGTCTGGTGACGACAATTAAGATTTTATGAACGAAAAATCATAAAAATGTTAAATAAAAAATACCTACAAAGAAAGACAATAAAAATAATATGGCAATATTTTTGCTTTTTTTTAGGATTCCGTATCTCAAAAGGTTAAAACAGAACCCTTAGGATCACTTTGTTGTCCACCTGACTGTCGTGACTGTCTGTTCGTCTGTCAAGACCATTTTCTCAAAATCAAATAAGCTTAATAAAGTAATCAAGCTGAGATTAATATCAAATATCCAAATCGATAACCTCTAGAAGCACAGAGAAAAATTAAACTTTTAAGTCAATGCAATCAAAAGATATAAGTGTTTGTATGAAAATCGTCGTGTTATCAAAACCTATATATATACCTTGACAGGCCAGTTGACCTAGAGTTATGAAGTCAAAACTTAAAGTACAAACAAAGGGAAAAATCTGAAAATTGGAAATTTATAGACACATCCCAGAAAAATGACAAATTTATACTGTAGTTAAATTCATACAAAATTGGTGCATACGGCAGCAAATTTAAGTTTGTCAACCTTTAATAATTGTACTTCATTGACCTAGACTTGTGAAAAATTACAAGAAATCAGAACTTAAATTATTTATAAAAGGGAAATCTCAAAATCGATAAAATGTATATGTTTAATTCGGAAATTAACAAATACAAATTTCTATTTGTATTAGTGGATACGACTGCAAATTTAAGTTTGTCAATTTTTCTAAGTAGTATTTTCGTCAGTGGAATATCTACAATCACGAAATAGGCATGGAACCCCCTATACGCGAGTACTACTCGCACTTGACCAAATTTATTTTTTAGTCGCGTATATAGTAATATTATATCTTTAGTTCATTTAATCGAAATCGGGTGACATTGTCATTACACCACTGAAGGCAAAGCTCACTGTAAAATATCTCTAGATCGGCCCATGGCTAGTGGCTCTAATTTATATAGGTATTACGACTACCTACTCAATCTCAGTGTCAACTTATGAAAAAAAAAGCCTTCTATGTAATATTAATATTTTTTTCTTTTTTGATATAAGATATTTGTCAGTACATATAGAGTATAGTAAATATACTAATAAGATTTTCTCCGTGAGAGTGATTTTTTTCGTTTTGTAGTACTTTGTAGATAAATACTAGTAACTTAAGTGACCTTGAGTGGTGATTGCGTGGTAAATTGCGAGCTGAACACTGCGCTTTGTCTTGTTGCCAGAGCGAAGAAAAAATAGTACCTGCTACATACATTTCTCCAAGTGGGAATTTAGCCCGCAACTGCACCACGCCAGACACACATATTTTTGAATGGTTGAATTTTGTTAGTAAAAAATATTTTTTAAAATATTGTATTGAACGTAACAATAGTTTTTTTTAACCTCCAGCATCACATCTAGCTGCCTCCGCGATTTGATACGGGCGGCAGAAAGATTTAGCGCCTTGGTGACTTTTTTAGTGTTTTGATTTATTTGAGTTTGTTAATTGGAGCAAAGAAAGAACTTTGTTTTCATTTGAGGTTTGGGTTAGTATGAGATAATAAGTTGATTGATTTATTTTGAGTGATATGCTTATTGGGGAAATAGTGTGGTGGTTTCCCCTTGCCATCCACACCACAAAAAGACAGTTCTTGGTCTTATATAAAGAGAGGACTGCCGCATAGTCTCTCCCTCAAAGTCCTTAAGTTGCCTCTTACGATATCCACAGGAAGATACGGGGAGGTGCTATTCTACTACCCGGCACTCCACGGCGACGTAACAGTAGTTAGGTTGTGCAAACACTAGCATTACCTAGGGCTAAAAATTATAAATATGGTTCCACATCAGGTGTCAAAATCCATTATAGCCTAGACCTACCCAGACTTAACAACTATACAAAAAGAAGTTTCATTTAAATCTGTCCAGTAGATCAAACAGAGAGATATTTTTTTAAAATAATACATTCATATTCGATTATTATTATTATAACATCTCCCTGTCCATCGTAATACAAAATTTTATTAAATACCTGATTGCTAAATAAAATTCGAGAATAAAGACACCATTATGGCAAAGTTGGCTTACACAGGATATGGTTATGGGTTCGATCCTCATTCGACTATCATGAGCGTAGGAAGGGGGAGAGGGAGGGGGATCCGTATCGTATCCCACCACCACCCCAATATCGTCTTTAGTTACGCCAATGTCGACAGTACGTTTAAAGTAAGCATTTTCATATATTCTGAAAAATGCACTGAATCTCCGTTGGCATCGTCCCATACTAAATGGGAATTTATTGATAATTTACTAAAGTATGTTTTATCAATAAATTCCCATTGTTGATGTAGCATATTATGGTGAATATTGATAAAGATTGCTAAAAAATTACAACCATACGTAAATACAAGAGAAACAAAAATTCTTATTATCGCTCCTTATCTCAATTAGTAGGTACTATAACAACACTTATTATTTATTTACGCATTCATTTCTTATCAAGCGGTCCGTTTTTAGGTAAATTAACATTTTATTACATTTACTACAGTAATATAATACTTTTAATTTTATGTACAAGTCTAAATATATAACTCTATTTATTCGACTGACTCATTCAAAGATATAATATAATTAATTTTTCTTCTATTAATATAAAATTTTATATTCACATTCAATTGAAATCAGCTGGAAAAAACATCAGATGGTACACACTATACTGTTGTAAACAGGGTCACTTTCACTTCGCCAATCTTCCACAGAGTCGGGGTTAGACGTTGAGAACAAATAACCAGATTAGGGCAAGGAATACAATTTCGCTATAAAAAAGAGGATAATTTGTGGTTACATCCTGAACAGGTAACAAAGGAACGATTGCAGAGACTTTCAAATACATTCAGAAAATAAAATACTGATTATAGATTTAAATTTGGTTTGCACATATACCCAGCTATGTATCTAATTAATAATATAACGCACAAATCTCAGGAACTATTTCAAATAAGAAATCCATTCATTTCATTCATTTAGGAAGGCTAAAGGCTATATAACATCACGCGACATAACATAACAACATGACTAATAGTAGTGGGGCAGCAATAAAAAAAGTTGATATTATTTTAGAGCTTTACTTGAATGCGCTGAGTAAACGATGAAAGTTACATAAAAGTTCATGTATTACAAAATTGTGTCCCTCTAAAAAGAAGTCCGCGACAGCACATGTCTAGCGTCTAAGGTTGACTCACTATAACCATATGTATGGTAATTAAAATGGCTCTAAAATACATTATTTGCGAAGGTGTTTTAATAAGCATGATATTAATCATTGTGCAAATGAATAAGCTATTTATGACAGGCACTTATTTTTTAACAAAATTGAGAGGTAGAGTTGTCTTAATACGTATTGTTATATTAAGATAGGAATAAATAAAATTCACACCCTTAAAGGTTTCAAATATAAGTGCAAAATCAGTGGCAAAAAACTAAAGTCAACGAGGACGTAACCCTGGGCGACCACTAGTGTTAAATAAATGTTTAATTACAACGAATTCAAAAGCGATTGCAAACAGTACATACCTATATACATGATTGCTGAATCGCCAGTTTCTTGATTGACTTGACTGATGCTGATATTTAGTTCTTGATGAAACATATAATCTATACTATGAAGGGGGATATAAAATCTCTAATAGAATATGAATTAATGATTTTTAAATTTTTGTCTGTTTGTTTGCACTCGCACGTTAATGGGTGGATTTAAATGAAACTTTTTCGTTGTATAGCTGTTAAGTCTGGGCAGGATCTAGGCTATAATTGAAATTTTGAATACTGGCAGATGTAAGGAGAGCCAAGGCAGTCCAGCTGAATTATAAGAAATAATAAACTGCTGCCATATCATAAATGATTTAACATGATAAACACTTTTCCTTGAGATATTTTATATATCAACCACAATAAATCAGCTAAAGTATAAGAAAGCTCCTTGGTAAAAATTGTAGAGTGTGCTGAGGATTTCTCGTTGGCATGTGAAAATTCAAGATCTGGAACTGGATCTCCCGAAGAATCATAATGTCCAGTAAGGGCGCTTTTACAAAAATCATTTAGCGTGATGTACATTTTGCATTGAGCTGAAACAAATGATGAGTACAATACATGAGTAAAGCCAAATATTAAACGTAAGAAAAAAAATGATAAATCAGTAAATTAAAATCGGATGTCAAGGATCATAATATCCACGCTATAGAAGTTGTGGCCATCTACATCTAGCTTTATATAATATCGATATTTATTATACAAAATTAGACAAGAAATGTTGAGATTTGTTTAAAATTTTTAAGACATTGAGTATTCGCAAACACCAATGCCGTACTTTTTCAACAACTCGCAGTACAATTTCTATTTTTATTGTGTGAACATTTCAATCACAATCACGTACATACTAATCTATTACGTCAGAAATTAATAGTTAACCAATATAATAATCTTAAGTGCATACAATAATAAATTTTGTCACCGTTAAGTACCAATTATCATTTTACTAGTAAAACTAAAGTATTCAATTTAACAAAAAAAAACCAATAAAGCAAGTAGCGACACCTATTTGTAGCTATGGATATCGAGTACTCGTCTAATTTAATTGAAAATTCATGTATAGATGGCGATACCGGTCCGTGACTAATACTAAAGTAAGCTCATGTCGAGCGCGCCTAAGGAGCTTTGGAGTACGTACAGGTAAACCTGCACTTTCACTTTTTCATACGAGATTATTCTTATGATTTTACCACTAAAGTACTGAATCAAAGTTCGATACAAAGCTTAGTAAACTAAACTAAATTAGGTTTTTCTACAGATATAGTAATTACAAATATAAAACAATAAACAATATGACATTCAATTAACCTTATAAAATGTTGAAAGAACCTTTAAAAAATATAATCAAACGCAACATAAACTCGTTTGCATTTTGAAATAAAAATGAGTCATTTTGTTTAGCACCGGCTTGAAGAATGTGTTTGCGCGGGGCGCCATTTTGTCAAGTCCTCTCGTTATATACATTATACATAGTGCAAGATTAAATTGTAATTAAGCCAGCAATGCACAAGGAAATAATGTAAATATACGTTTTACGTTTAATTTAAATTGTGAAAGGGATAAAAAAATAATAACACCTATATAAGTATCAATATTTATTACATAAATTATAGCCAAGCTTACATTTTCATTGATTGTATCTAATCTGATTTAAAAATTTAAACTGCCTAAGTTAACCATCTGTCACTATGCAGGGGCATTGTGATATACTTTGACTGGAATTACCGAGATATTATATTTCTTGCAATTAATTATAATGTAACATTATAAAACTTTTAACATACTCGAATTTTAGAGAAAACATTGCACCGTTAACGCCATTGCCCCTGCAATAGTTCTATATATAAAAAATTCTTATCATTATCATTAAACTAAGATCACGCTATGAATTACGAGTTATTAGGCTATTATTGGTGTTACTACAGTTCAACTATTCGATTTAATAAATGACAAATATTATTAGCTCTACGACAATTTTTGCGTAAGCAATTTTACACACTAAATTCACATTTTGATCTGAATATGGCTTTAAATCTTAAAGTATCACATGTAAAAAGTGCTCTCTTTCCCCATCGACAGACCGTTCGAGTTCTAAGTAACGTAAAAAGGACGTATGTATTATATTGTTGCACAAAAAGAGTACCTAAATGTCGATGGTGGCATTTAAAAACCTTATCTTATTACTACTACGATGAAATAACTATTCAAATATTAAAAGGAAACGATGAGGAAAGACGCTACAAATATACATAACATTAAAATTATTATTGTACAAATGTGTCTTAAAACCTTCTAAGAGAGGCGA
This sequence comes from Dione juno, assembly GCA_037127375.1. Classification (NCBI taxonomy): domain Eukaryota; kingdom Metazoa; phylum Arthropoda; class Insecta; order Lepidoptera; family Nymphalidae; genus Dione; species Dione juno. The sequence continues at coordinate 2,180,447 of JAXRJS010000003.1, forward strand.
ATTTATTGCTTTAGGCGTAGTTTATTATCGGAGACACAATGTACAAATGTATAGATACATTTAATAACGATCTAAATCTTAAAATTTATATAGTATATATAAATGAAAATTATTAAAATAAACAAAATAGGCACTACAAACATAATCATCAAAATATATCAGATTCATGTGACGTGGATATAAAACAAATAAATTTACATACATATTAACAGGTCTTTTACCTTGTTCTATCACTATATTAATGAAAAATAAATATGTACTTTACATTACGCTAAGAACCAATTACATTACTGGACAACAAATTTCTCAATAAATAGCTAGATTTTTTTGTCCAGTGTATCAAAAATCGTATCCTCTTTCTAATTTTAAAAATAAATCGAGGTCATAAATAATATGATTTCGACCTATTACTATTAATATCAATATAAATATTATTTCTACTTTGATTAGTGGATATGATAATTGGTGTTATAAGACCGACTTTGTAAATTATTTAAAGGTACATTTCATGTATTAACATACAAGTATCGAACAACTGTCAAAGCTGGGAAATGGTAGAATAAATATTAATAGAGCATTCATACGTGGATATTACGAAGCACGATTTAAAATTATTATATAAATTGTCTGCACACCTCACTTGGCTATTTGAATTGTTACGTATATTTAAAACCGAAATAATGTCTATATCCATATGGGGTTTCTAATTTAGGCAACATACCTAATCAATAGACCTTGGAAGACAGTACCACGAAGAAATATAAAATAATTAACTTTTTTTCATTTATACCTAAAGTCAATAGCTGCATTTTTTAAAAAAGTCGTAAATTGATAGCGGTGTAATAAAATCATCTTTTTTTTATCAGTACGTAGAACTATTCATAACTAAACAAACATGTAAAATTATATTATTTTAAATTAAAAAAATATATAATTTAACAATTTCGAAATTAAATCAAAAGTAAATGATGTTTCTCGACCATATTTCATTTGTATACGTTTCCTAAATATAAGTTTCCATTGTAAATAACAATTTTGTGAAGCTTCTAAATATTTGTACATGTGAAACTTTGCTTCGAGGAAATTCTAATTAATTAAATTTTACAATGCTATCTCAGTCAATGATGGTAGACGGAGCACAAAACAAGGAGCCGAAGTTTTTAAAGAAGAAGAAGTAACTAGCCGACGTAACAATAGCTTCTAGTATACAGAAAGAACTTCCTTGAAACTTGTTTCTACATGAGACTCATCTATCCCAACAAAACACAAAAGATATCTAAGACGCCAAAAAAAAATGTAAAACATTGTCTGATTTTTGTTGTAAAGATTTTTAACTGTGGAAATTTTCCAAATCTTTGGATGATACTCGAAAGTTTTTTTTCTTTCTTCAAATCATTAAGAGGAATTTCACTTATGGTACGAGGGTCAGTCAACCCTCTGAAATTTCCCCTTTCAACGAAACGGCAGATGGCACTAAATGTATCAGACAAGGTGAGACCAGACGGTAGGTTAGGTATAGCTTTCGTACCTATTTCCGGAATTAAGTAAACCAGAATTGTACAAAAAGCGCTAAAGCGGTCTGATATGAAACTTACATTCACAATTGAATCAACGTGAACTTATGACAATAATACGAAACTTAAGGTTGAAGCTCTAAATGCAATAAAAATAAATTAAAAAATAATCGCGTGTTATTCGATATCGTCGAGATTGAGAGTCATAATTTATGGTTGCGATACGATATGTAGTCGAAAAAGTACATAAGTACAATCCAATGAAGCTACCAGTGTTGTATTGTCATAATTAGTTCAATGGCATGGCTGGTGTAAGGTTGCGAATGATTGTAAGCCGCATTATATTATTTCTGTATGAATTAGTATTCGAGGAAATTTTACACATAACGAGTTCGTTGAATATGTAACACGTCGTTTTAAATATCGCATAACTATAACTCCTAAATTTCATAGAAAAATATAAAATTACTTGTTAAAAAAACAATAAGTCTCAAAAATGACATAGTCTTGAATTCAATGAGGAAGCCTAAAGAAGGATAACTTTGTATAAATTACAAATCGAAACATTTTTAACTAGTTTTTCAGTCGAAATAGGTAATAATACTAAATCTTAATGCAATCATATAACGAAACTGCTTTATACTAGAAATATAATTTGTGACAATACAATTATATGGCTGTTGAACAATTTTGAAAAGCTTAAAAATATATAATGATATATAACTTGTATGACTTGATATAATTTGTAAGTTGAAAGTACAAAATTGTCCGAATATCTAAAGTATTGCTAGATAGGCCACATTTGTCTTCTAATTCAGTACAGTTAAATTATTTAACACAATGGGATGTTGCAAAACAGACTAAAACCTAAAAAAGTATTACAATCAAAAATCGCATTCAGCTCCACCGCATTTCATAAAAATCGCTCTGCATTCATATAATTTTTAATATAATTTTCTAAACTCGCATAGCATTAGTCATCGCACCCGTGACTGTCACAAGCTGGAATAATAAACAAGCTCTTATAGCTATATTGGCAGTAGTATTCATTTACCCTAGGTTATGCTAATTGTTTAAAAAGTTCTAAATAAGAACATTACTATATGTAAAAAGCAGTTGGTACATCAAAAAAGCAACCAATGTGGATCATTTAAAACACTTACACTCCACTTGTATGTGAATATGAACATTTGGTACAATACATCAAATGATACCATAATGAAATATTGGAAACATTTAACATATTAAAGCAAGGACAGGCATTACACTAGCTAACTTATTATGTACCACAATAAAAGAATACATATATTTAAGCAACCAGAAGGGATTTACCTTAATCAACTTAAAAAAAAACACACAGTACTGTGGCAAGCTTAAAAGGTATTTAAGTACTTGAGTCCAATCACAATTGTAGTATACAAATATAAAAATTGAATTTTGGATAAATAAACTTTATGACTGACATAGACTTGAGTATTTCTTATACATTCTTATGCTAAAATACTTTAACCTTAATATTTAAAAATTTAAACTTTAAAAACACAATTATATCAAAATTATTACAGCAAATTTAGCTACCTACAATATATATTCTTAGAAAAAAATTACAATTGTTATTTCGGAATGTTTCTATAAAAAGGGAGTTACTCTTAAACTATATCTCTTTTGTACATTTTCTAGTGATAATTAATTAACTTTTTGTTATTAAATGTGTAGAAATATTAAAATTTTACACACCACGATTAACATTTAAGGCCAGTTATAAAAATTGCATTGTTAATTATTTCACATTAAACACTTGTTGTGAACTTGACTGGATTTATTTAAATATTGATTTCTTGTATGTGTTGGAAAATAATAAATATATTTCTTATAATTTAAAAATAAGTCATGGCTTTTATTTCGTTGTATGGTGCCTAAAGACGGTAGTATAATAAAGCTATGGTTGTGTATTGTTCAATACTGTAAGGCTGCTTTTATAACATTAATTGCAAATTTGTCATAATTGTAAAAATAATTAAATGATGATAAATCCAAGTGTAAAAAGCGTGCCTAGTCAATAATTCCTCTTAATATCTATCTTCAGACGACACTATGACAAAGTTTGTCTATTTCTATGACAGTCCTCTTTTAGAAAAATATACAAAATGCATAATTTGTTTAATATTAATCACTGTATTTGAATCACTTTTATCGGAGATCAACATCCAAAAGTTTCCTTCTCACAAACACTAAGAACAATAAACACTTTATTACACGAGGAAACCATATGGGCCACTAACGCGTATTTGAGCTCGCATACTTTGAACACTGTTCATTATCTTCTTTTGATGTCCAACTAGAGTCACACCTAAGGAGGCCAGTTGGTGGACCGTGAGATCGACTACGGCGTTCATGTCAGTTATACCGGCTGCTCTGAACTTTTCAATATATCGAGACATTTTAATACACTCTAACCATTCCTCCACAGAGGAGAACTGTATCAAATCTGGAGTGTCACCTGCAAGAGGATCCGCTGAGCGATTTTGAGCTATTTTTCTTAACGTGTCTGGACATCGAATGAGCTTATCTAACGTTTTTACGATACTGGCAAAAGAAGGCCGATGAGTGCGCTCTTTCTGCCAGCAATCAAGCATTAGCTGATAAACTGCCTCAGGACAGTCCATCGGTGCCGGAAGTCGATAACCTTTTTCTATAGATTTTATAACATCTTGATTACTCCAATTCCAATATGGACGTTCACCGAAGCTCATGACTTCCCAGCACACAATACCCATAGACCAAACGTCACTAGCAGATGTAAACTTTCTAAACGCGATCGCCTCTGGTGCAGTCCAACGTACTGGTATTTTGCCACCACGCGTCGTGTATGCACCATCAGCAGTGGACTCAATTTCTCGCGATAAGCCAAAATCAGCGATTTTACATACGAGCTGGGAGTTAACAAGAACATTTCGCGCCGCGAGATCTCGATGAATGTAGTTCATCTCTGATAAATATTGCATTCCAGTCGCAATACCACGTAACATACCGACTAACTGAAGAACTCTAAATTTACCATCATTTGCCCGCAAGAAAGTATCTAAAGATCCATTTTCCATAAATTCTGTTATAATCATTATTGGATTACATTTTGTAACAACACCCTGTAAAAATATTACATTAGGATGCTCAAACTGTCCCATAATCGATGCTTCTGCCAGAAAATCTCTTCGAGCCCTTTCTGTGGATCCAGGTTTAAGGGTTTTAATGGCAACATCGATTTCTTGCCCACAATTAGCTGGTAGCTTAAGTTTCCCTCTACACACATCTCCAAATTCACCGCCGCCAATGATTGCTTCTATCGTAATGCAAGAAGCGTCGATTTCCCGTGCAAATTCTCTTACCGCTTGGTTGGGATCTTCGTATGTATGAGGATCTATGTACGTCCTTGAGCCTGTACCTGCAAATAATGGAGTTGTAGCATTACTGCTAGTTTTCGCTGGTCTGTCAGGTCCAGTGTAAACTTCTCCATTACGATAATTTAGCGCGTTGCAGTCACTCGGTTGCTTTTTATCGCATTCGTCATCAGAGCGCAAACGTAAAATTACCACTGTAGCTATGATTGCCACAACTGATATGACAACAAGAGTCACCATTACACCTGCTACAAGTTTTACTTGAGCACCTTCTTCTTCTCCCACAAATGATGTCTCTAATACTGACCCAGTTCTAGCATAAACAATAGCACTTAATTCTCCCCAACCTCTTTTCATCTTGGCTCTAACTCTTATAGCATATTCTGTGTCACGTTTTAATCCAGTAATTACAACATGAGGTTCTTTTGTTATTTTTACAGAGGCATTAGCATTCTTTTCAAGATTATCTTTTGGATAACATTTTATTTCATAGCTTTCAATAGCATCGTCTGGATCAGTTAGATCTATTGGTGGTGGATTCCAAGCGAGAGATAGCTTGTCATTTTCAACATTCACAACTCTCAATTTTGTTATGACACTAACAACTGAAGCTTCAGTAACTGCAGTGATCTCTACCTTTTTTGGAGGTTCTCCTGTTAAATCTGTAACACCATTCAATGCAAAAACTTGAAACTTATATTCTGTTACTGGGTCTAACCCCATTACAGTGACTCTAGATGAATTAAGAGCAGAAGCAGCTGGTCTATATTCTACATTAGGACCACAATTGGAACAGTGTATTTTATAGGTGACATCACTTCTTCCACCAGTTTTATGAGGAGGTTGCCAAGCTAGGGATATTGAAAACTGATCTGCAAATGTTACAGTTAAATTTTCTGGTGCTGAAGGCGGTTGAGTACAAGGTATATTCTTAGGATCTTTCTTTGCTCTGAAAAAACCAGGAACACATTTACATTCTGCTGAAGCAAAGCCTGTTGATTCTGAATAGTCAGGACACGGTGTACAGGGATCATCTCCAGTATGTGCTTTGAATTTTCCAGGTGAACATTCATTACAAATTTGATTACTGTGATCAGGTTCATACCCAGCTCTACATTTGCAAGAACCACTAGGCAGTGTCCATTTGCCATCACCTTTGCACAAATATACTGGTGGGGCCTCACCTACTGCAGTTTCTGCATTTTGAACACAAGTTCCATTAGCTTGTTCAATTATGGTCACTTCACGTCCAGTTGGTGTTGCTGGAAATTTTGCAAAGTTTATCGTCACTTCTGGACAAGTTATATAATAAACTTTCACTGCCAATATTGATATGCAAGCTCCTTGATCTCTGAATGCAATATATACTCCACGTTTTGTCACCGCTATACTCTTTACTTCAGTGTTTATATCCACTTCAGAGTTGGTGTTAAATCTTCCATCTCCAGCTGCAATACGGCCAACTAATTTATAACTTTCAGGTTCCCATGGAGGTTGTTCTCGTGTTGCAACGTCAAATTCATAATACAACAAGCTGAAAGTTTCTTTACAGCTTAAAGCATTACCAGGAAACAGTGAACAATCACGAATCGTGAATTTGATCTCGATATAAATTCTATTTGCATTCCTTCGTTCAATAAATGGAGTCCACAGCCAGTTATTTACATTATGGTGCGCGACGTCGCATACCACGTAGGATCGCCAATTAATTTGTTTTTCAAAATTAGTATACGACTCTTCTAGCCAGCCAGGTGTACTTGCTTGTAGACCGTATGGAAAACGTGTCCATCCAAGGGTATCTTCAGTCGTAGTATCAAGAAGCATAACTTGCTCACCGTTTACATTTAAAGCGGCTATCACCGCGGCCGCCACCGCTGCGCAAATCCACATCATCTCAACGACATAACAATAACTAAGGGAACTCGTAAATATAATATTTATTAAAAGAAACGTAAGTAAAACACGTCGTTTTCACTACATAATGATAAAAACGATTCCTCACAATTATGGGCTAACACTCCACTTTGTCCAAGATAAAGGATTGTCCCGTCATTTCTCTACGGCAATGTACTTCAAGTGTTCACGGTAATATACAAGATTATAGGGCTTACTGCTTTTCAACAAGTACGATCACACAAATGTCATTGATAAATAAACATAATAGATTGTAGACACTCTTATGATATTCTAAATGAGGATCCGCATTTTAATTTATATTGATCCCGTATTACCGAGTCGAAAACTCGCTTACTTTACTTGACATGGACGCGCAGCACTTTCTTGTGTTGCTACTAAAAATAATGTACAAAAAAGGGTATAGCACTGCCATATTGAAAAATACTTTTTTTTAGTCAATTTTATTTTAGTTAATTTTAATAATTAACTTTAGAATTTGAATAACTGATCATTTTAAAATTGTTATTATTATAAGAACATTGTAATTATAAATATTTTTATTTGAACCTAGCAGTAACAAATAAACGCAAATTTCCGAAAATTAATGTCGCTTTTCTATCCTTTGTGTGGAATTACACTATAAAAATAATAAAATATTTAATGTCACTTTCATTAAGAAATTACTAATTCAATAAATTCTATATTCAATAAATCTTTGTTATTGTACTTAATAGTCTAACATATTAATAAATTTATGAAATTACTCTTTATCTAAAAAATCTTTGTAACTGTATCTGTTAAACAGATATAAAAACATTGATCACCTTAATAAATATAGTGTGGAATAAGTAGTATTAGATTAGATTTTTTAGTTGAAACCGATTTATCGTTTTTTATAATTTATGTATTTAAATTCATATCTATGTGTATATTTGTAATATATTAAGCAAGAATGTAACAGTAGCTAAGCACTTAGCATATAAGGATAATTTTAAAATTATCTTTATTTTTAACTGTCCAAATTTTAAGTAAAATTATAAAAATACCATTTGGGATTTAAACTAATGACCTCATGTAAATCATAAATTCCAGTTCTGGAATGTTAAAACTTAGCTATCTGTAGGGATGAGTACTTATTACTAATCAGAATAAGAAAATACAATAAGGTTCATAAATATATTTTACTTATTTTCTATATATTCTAATACTAATTCTGGCTATAATATTTTCATTGAAAATGTAAATCACTTTTTTCAAAAGTTTTATGAATATCTTCTAAACTAGGGTATGTGTGTGATATTTGAGATTTATGTTCATCAGATAAAAGCAGTGCATGCCAGCCGGCAGTCTTAGCACCTTCATAATCATTTTTAATATCATCTCCAATGTGTAGGCATTGTGAAGCACTAATATTTGTCATACATTTTCCTTCAGCTAATTTAAAAATTTTCTTATCTGGTTTACTAATACCAACATCATAAGATATTATAACAAATTCAAAAAATGATCTTAACTTTAAATTATTAAGAACATCATGTAGACGTGGATCAAAATTTGATATGACTCCAATATTTAATCCAGACACTTTCAAATATTCCAGTAAATCTTCTGTTCCTTTGGCTACTTCCCAACATTTTGCTGTTTTATAATCTTCAATCAGTTTTGAAGAAATTTTAAGACTTTTTTCTTTGTCTAGATCATGTTGAAAAGTCTTCTGAACTATCATAGTCCACCATTGTTCCCAAAATATGGTATTCTTGCCAAAATTTGGGTGCTCCTTGTTCATATCTTTGAAGGCTTGTAATATTTTAGGTTTTATATCATTGCCGTTACCTTTGAAGCCATATTTGCTTGCAATTGTTGCATAATATTCCCATGGAGTAACACGAAATTTTAAAAATGTGTTCGTAGCATCAAAAGTGACTAATTTTATTCCATGTAATGGCATTATATAATATGTACATACTATACTTAAAATCGGAATTTAATACGAAATTGATTGTGTTTAAGCAAGTGTAACTAATCATACAGATGTAAATTCAAAAGTTAATTGGCTCACTTATTACTTTAAATTATCCTTATAGAATTTGTAAATATTAAATATATACCTATAGTATTTGGTTATATGCTTGTATTAAGATTGTAGATAAATAAAGATATGCTTGTATTTAGCACAAGTATATAGTAAGCTTAAACTTCAGTTGTCATTATAATAGTAGCAAAACAATACTAGATAAATAAACAAAGGTCGATCTAATATTATTATTTAATGTTATGTCAAATAAATCGTTGCCAATATTTAATAGACATTAAAATAAAACGGCACATTGTATTGATTTACGAAAAATAAGGCTTTATTGAATTATATCCTATAAAATACTTATAATCGGTGCGCTACATACTACACAGTACACATTAATAATGGATGAATTTTTTATATGTTCTAATTTTTCATTTTATAAATTGTAAATATTGTATAAAATTACATCTATTTATAATTTGTACTCTTTTGAATTAGGTAATATACTATGGAGTGAAGACCTACACTTCTAATATCCGGAATATTAAGTATTTATTTCTTGTGTCTGATGAAATTTAAAATAGGCAACACAAGACAACTTTTTTGTATTTTATTTAGAAATCGTGTATTTCGTGTTATATGGAAATTTACTTTATGAAAATTTAAACATTATTTTAATTAATATAATAATATTAGAATAGTTCAAAGTTAACCAATAGTTCTCTAACCAATTTGACAAATTTATGGCAAACTTAATATTTGAACGTCGTTGTCACTGTCAGCATCCAAAATCTATCTAGTGTCAACATTTTTCTCGATTATCAAAATAGTCAATAAAGTTGTTCTTCGCCTCTAAATTTATTTTACAGTTCATGAATTAGTAAGATATTATTTAAGATATAAACAGATATACAAATAGCAAAAATAAGAAGATGGTTTATGTAAAAGGAGGTAATTTATAATTTTCTAATAAACAATGCAAAGGCCACGTCATTTTTTGTGTGGGTTTTCAGGATGATGTTATCGACTTTAAACTTGTTATCATGTATGCGCTGCTTGAATAATTATCTGTTTAATAATTAAGTTATAACTAAAATTACAATACAAACTTTGGCCTTGTTTTTTAGTATTGGGTAATAATCAACGGATGTATTGTTCTAGATGGCACTGTTGTAGAGAGGAATCCTTTCAGTATTTTTGGGTGGTTTTGGAGCGTTGTGAACTTTATTTACTTGCTGTAAGTTTTTGTAAAAAAATATATGGCTTCTTATTCATAATACATTCATTCAACTGGTTTTATTTTAAGTTTATTTCACATATATTTAAGACAAGTTTCAAAACAGTATATAATTATAGGTACTTAAATAACATTCTGTAGATTTCAGACCCTCATCAACCCTAACTTTAATAAACATGGGGAAAAGTATGTGAGAGATTTCCGTCCACCTGGTAGTGGGTAAGTTTGTTTTATTAATATTATTTTCTAACCATAATTCATATTTATCAAACTGAATTATTTAATTATACATTCTTCTTTTACATTACAGCCCACCGAAACCACCTTCTAGAAAATTTGGTGGTTTCGGACCTTCCAGCTCTGGTCCATCGCCTCCACCAATGGGCGGTGGATGTGGCTGTGGCTAACTTAATTTACAGTAAGTGTTAATATGCTATTTTCTTAGATGCAGAAGATTAATGAACTTACCATAATGTGCTGCATTATTTTATACATACATATTACATTCACCATAAAAATACTATTTATAATCTTTCTATACAGAACAATTTAGTGTTGTCTTTGTCATTTACTATGATACATAACTAATGATATCCATACATTTCTATTACAGTATCACATGGAAGAATTGAAAATGTAAAGTTAGCATCTTTATCTTACTTTACTTCTAGCTTTAATATATTATGTATGTTAATTCTGAATAATATATACTAAAAATCAATATATGCTTGGTCTTCTTTAACATTTTAGATAGTGACTATAGAGAATAATAAAAATATATTATAATTAAATAAATTGAAAAGTACTATAATGTAATCATAAAGTCGTTAAAGATATTACTAGATATGATTATAATTGAAACAATGTATACTGTATGACAGTTGTGGGTTCATATTGTATACATGTTTCCAAAGGAGTATGTAAAGTAGCAAATAAATTAAAATAGCCCATTAAAATTAGATATTTTATTTTCTATATATGTAATATAAATTGAAATCTCTGTATAAACAAATCTCATACACTTCTAGGCTCCTTGAAATCCTGTCTCTTAATATTTGATAATGGTTATTTACTTATAAATGTTAACTTCTGTATTTATTTTCTCTCCCTAAATTGTAATATGTAATAAAAGTCTATGTAAAATATATTTTTTTTAATTTATATCCTAATTTTCTTATATCATTATGACTTCATGCAGAGTCCCAGGAAACCAAACTACCAGCAGTTCCAGAGAAGAATTAATCCATTATTAAGTTCCCTCTGCCTATGTTAAAAATGAAGGATATATAATAATATGATAATTGATAGATACATGTTTCTATTGTTATAGACATTTTTATTATTGTATCTCCTATACACAGCAGTACTACATGTCCTGATGCAAATACAGAAAGAATTCTTTTAATTACACTGGTCTATATAGGATTGGTTTTGGATATATATATGTATGTATGTAATTAGGTATATATATATAAAATATATCTTATATATGTAATTACGGTTTCATACCTCAAAAAAAACAAAGCCCTTATTGAATCACTTTGTTGTTGTCCATCAGTCTGGCTGTCTGAATTCAAGTCGACATCTTGAAGCACAGAAATAATCAAACTACATCAATGCAATGAAGAGATTTGAGTGTTGATGCTTAATTTTCTGTATCTAGTATGAAAATCCCCCGCATAATCAAACGTACAGGGTACTTCCCATACATCCTAGAATTGGGAATGAGTTAGCACTTATAGTACAACCAAAAAGAAAAATTTTAAATATATAAGTATATACCAGAAATAAATCAATACAAACTTATACTGTAGTACATTTCATACAAAATTTTGTCGACTCTTATTAGTTGTATTCCATTGACAATTATATTTGTAGTTAATTTCATAGAAAATGAGTGGATGCGACTGCAAATTTAAGTTTGTCTATTTTTATATATTTTTATAAGTAGTATTTTCCTCAGTGGAATACCTTCTTAATACTTTTTCCTTATCCTTCTTAATCTTGAAATAGGTACGGATGTACGAGTACTACTCGCACTTGACCAATATTCTTGTTTTCATATACTATATTTATTATAGTATGTATAGATGCATGTATTAATTCTATTTTATTTGTTTTTATTTCCTACACTTTGTTTAGGCCTTAGGATACCAGTAAGATATCACTACTAGTGATATGGTCGCCTTTGCATAATACCTTTATATATTTATCTGTAAATTTGCTTTAATGTCTTTGTTTTTCTAATACGTTTGTAGGTATAGTTATTTCAACGTTTTGTGTATGCAATAAATAATTTATCTATCTATCTATTTATGCATAAAATTCATGAAACTATCAATGATTTTGTAAGATTTGCTCTCGTGTTTCGAAAAATTTTTATATTCTTTATTAATAAACAAATATCAAAAAACACAAATCTAAATAAATAATAAATCAGTTTTTTTTTCGGAAGTAAATAGAGATATATTAAAAACATGTGATATACTTCCATAGAATGCCTTTTATGAGCTTTTTTTTTATGTATATATTTTATTACCAATAAGCCGATAATTGTTTAAATATAATAAACGAAGAGCACATTCAGAAGGTACGTTCATGAATATTCTCGTAATCTGAGCACTTGAAAGCATACAAATTTGGAAAGATATCCAGGGCTACAATTTTTTTTTAAATTTTATAGAGCTATGTTAATATAAAAGTAATTTATATCTATTGAGAATTGAATACTATATATGTTTATAGTTCAGTAAATTGAGCAAATATTACAATTTTAATTTAAACCAATAATAAGGAAGTACTTATTTAACTTTTGAAAAATTTATTATTTATTACATAATATGTATTAAGTGGAGGTTACTTTGGCACTAGTTGTTTTATTACATTTGGCCTTGCAATTTACTAGTGATTACAGTTACTTCAATGTGACCTAATATTTTATGATAGAATATGTAAATTTGTTTTATTAACTTCTAGTAGGTCATGTCATGTCATTTTAAAATAAGTTATTAATCACTCCATATTTTATTATAATCTTATCAATCAAGAGTGACCTTAGAATAAATATATAAAAAAAATATAAATTTATATATCCACTATGGTGTATCTATCACAAATTAATAAATTATTCTTGATTGGCAAATAGGTAGTACTTTTATAAAAAAAAAACAATAATAAATCACTGACCTGCCTAAACCTGGTTTAATTTATTTGGTTGTGTAATTCCGGTATTGGCTGGCTGTCATTTTTCAAGGTTATTGACAAAATAAGCAAGTAATTGTTAAAAATTTTTAGGTTGTTGAACCAATATAATTAAAAAATGTAATTAAAAAATATTTCATCGTAATCTTTGTATTTAGTTTTAGCTAATCTAGTATCTGTGCATTTGTAATAAAATATTGAAAGAATTTATAAATATTTATTCAGAATGCAATTATGCAACAAAAACTGATATGACCGCTGCAACGAAATGGTGGATTCTGTATTTTATATCCTTATTTTGGGTATGGGATTTAGGGAAGGATTTACTGAACTTGGCTTCATTTAGCAAAAAAATTCAAACACAAATCGCATAATAAATAATTTCAAAAAATTGATATAATATTTGAAATACATTATATTTAAGATATCAACGTATTGCAATAAATAAATAAAAATATACATTTTTCTAGATACATACACCAAACGCTGTGGTCCCTGCATGCCTCTTTCGCTTCGGCCACTGTCATTAACCTCTTCATACCTCATTTACCACTCACTTTTGCTATATATATCTTTTTTACCATTCTTTCATCACTCATTCTTTTTGGTTTACAGGCAAAAACTTTATAAAATATGCAATGGTTTCTCAAAAATCTCATTTTAACTTCCTGCGGTAGCAGTAAGTGTCTCAAAGTAATAAGCAGTAAGTGTCTCAAATATACTAATTTCGAATGACAGGATCCATGTAAAATAAAAAACACACTTAAAATTAAATAATAATTTTATTTCATATCACACCACACAAACGGTCATAAAAATAATAACATTCTCCAAATATTAATTTTATCTGTAGGTTTTTATACATTTCGTTTTCAAATATCAACACAATTCATGTAGATAATAATAATTATTATTTATTGTTGTCTTGAATACGCTTTTATCTAACAAATGCTAAAACGACAATTATTGAAGTATTCATATAATGTATAATAAGTATTAATATTATTTTTTCTACAGTGATTGCCTTCTTGCGGTCATGATCAAGTAAGTATCCAAAGAACGTGATTTTTATCTTTGGCGATCATGACTATGGTGCAGTATAAACAATCGTGAAAATGCTAATAAGTGTCACGCAAACTATAAATTATAGGTATGTTTTTGTCCATCACAAACTAGCCACAATTTCAAAATTAAGCTTTAATAGAGTAAACATTTTTAGAACTCTTTAGAATCAACTAGATTTATTTCAGTAGAGTACGAGTATCTAAAATAATTATTAATTTCCTTT
>JAXRJS010000003.1:2197500-2212500 GCA_037127375.1 Dione juno
ATTAATCGTTTATTTTATATATTAATATATTATATTAAGCAAATCTAAATGTAATTCGTATTAAAACTTGTAGTACGCAATGGAAGAGTAAAATGAATAACGTTCTATATTTAGATAAGAAGTTCGTTAAATAAATTTATTTTGAACTTAAGTTAAATATAATCTTTAATTTATTGTATATATTATTTAAAATGCTTATATTATTTTTTTATATATATATTTTTTAAGTTATGAACTTACGAGTATTTCCGGGCTTCAGTACCAGGGGGCTAAGTGTGTTGATAGAAAATACCAAACCGTTTTCATTGTAGCCCATAGTGTATCCGGGTAAATGACCAGCGTAGCATAAAGATGCGAAACGTTCTTCAATGGCCTTTGAGAGAATATTGTTAATAGGTAAATAAAATTAAAGTAGTAAATAAAATATTTATATATTAGGAAACAATAGTTTTAAATTTGAAAATTTAAACTTATACCTAAACCATAATCTAACCTAACCTAACTATAACAAAAACATTGCACCAAATGGGATCCTTTGATCCAGTCCATCAACGGCCATTGCGTATAGACGTGTGCGGTTTCAATTGAACAGAATATCATTTACTAAATGATGTTTTTAATTAAAATAAAAAGTTATTTAACCGTTTAATATATTATATAAAAATATCTTCCTTATTTTGAATCGTGAAAACCGTTAATATAAAAATATAGTATAAAACATAGTAATGTTTTGTACTATATTTTTATATTTAAATATTTTTAACATTAAGTTGACTAACCCCTAGTTCCTTGTCTTCATCGGTTGGTATAATATGCGCCGACATTATGTAGAAATGATTTAGTGTCTCACTAAAAGCATCTTCAGTGTGACCTAAAACAGCCTGAAATACAAAGGATATAATGCTTATACAGGATATATTAAAATACATGGCTGGAAGCTTTACTTTTAGGAAAAATTACTCGATACACAAGTTTAGGTTTTTTTTTTTAAATATCGTATTGCCACTTTTTGTGCAATCATTATATTCAATTATACTAGATAATAATGGTGTGGTATTCCTAACAGTCGTTATGCACACCGTTACGGTCGACGTGGAACACTAAGTGTATTATTATTGTATACCGCAAATAAACATAAATAAATCTAAATAATTTTAGTGATATCCTCTTTGCTTGTTGAAGGTAGTAATAGGTACATATGAATGTTCCTAAATATATTTACGAATACAATTTTATGAAGAAACTTATATTACATAATGTGACAGATCTCCATTTGTAATCATAGGTTTGCTTACTATAAAACCTGCAAATAGATATACAAGCTATCGCTATATATGTTTATATATAGTAATAATAATACATTATAGCCCATAAAAATTACATTATTATGCTTATACATTGTAGGAAATTATTTTAAAATGTAATAAACATAAGAGAATATTTTAATGTTTTTATCTACATAATAGAATAGAAATATTATATTTGTATCGGATATATTTGTACAAGAACACTCGGTCAAGTGCAAGGCGGACACAATTGAGAGGTTCATAATAATTTAATTACTATTTAATTTTGCATGAAATTAACTGCAAATATAAGCTTGTCCTATAAATTACCAAATATCGGATACTTCTCGAAAATATACGTCACCACCTTCACAAGATATTGAGAAAATGGGTCTCAGCAAACGGATTAATAGACAGACGGACAACATAATGATCCTATAAGGATTGTATTTTATATACCAAAAGGTAATTAATTGTACTTATTGTAAATAGCAGCTACAAGACGATAATTTTTCATTTTCTTTTTATAAAAAAAACAAATGGCTGTAATTAATAAAAGCACCGAACCGTAAAATGAATTTGTATTCGACATTTCTCAAAAGTATATTTATATGAATAAACATAAATAAATATATGAAAAAAACCTTCAACTGTATAATTTAATCGAATTAAGTTTATTTAATTATTTTTTAAATTGGTATTTATAATATTTTTAGTTTGTAAAAAATTGGCTTGTGGAACAACTTGAGATCAGTTGCTTTCAAAATCACCTTTAAAAGTTGTTAAGGTACTTGTAAAATATTTTATATATATTATAAAAAAATTCAATAAATACTCACACTATTCGCAGTTTTGATAGCCAAAGAGCTGCAACCGCCAGTGTCGTTACGTGGAATATGGTTGTCGTTAATATTTCCAATAATATCATCCATTTGCAAGAGGAAAAGCTGCAAGTAAATGTAAAAATAGGTCTATAGTTTTTTTTTAATTATATATCGGGTTCCAGCACTTATTATCGAATAATATATATTATCATTGCTTATTATGCTGATTAATGTATATTGTTAACATATGAAAGTTTTTTTAAATTATTTACTTTATTATATCCTTATAATTCTCACAGATTTCGCGTTATATATATGAGAATATAATCGCTAGAAAACTCTGAAAATAATTTGAATTACCTACATAGAAATCATTTAAGTGTTCTATATGTATGTATATACCTGATGGAATGGAACTTCTGCACCGTCAGCAACACCCTGCATTTCCTTTACATAAAAAGGGAACCTTTCCTTCATATTAGACAGGGTCTTCTCATATGCAATTCTGCCCACTTCAGTCTTGTATTCCTTTTCGAAGTCGCGAAGGTTTTTGTAAGATGATAAAAAGCTCTTGATGACGCTCGCAAAATTTCGGCCCTGTGAGAATGTAACGAGCTATATTTTCTTCTTTATGGACATTTTAAAACAAAATAAATTGTGCCAATGAGTTAAAGGCGCGTTATTATCGAATTTCATTTTAATTTTTAAATCTAGTATCGATAACATATGGATTTTATTTGCGTTTATTAATTTAACAATTATATTTTAAGTCATACTGATTTCATAAAAATAATTTACAATCGTTCATAGGGAGCAATTTACGTTTATTTTATAGTATTTCTGGTATTTTTGTCATGTTTGTATCTAAATGAAATATAATGACATTTATAGTTTTTACTATAGAATACATACATTTCATACATTAATGTGTGTTTTTTTGCATAGATTAGACGTAAAGTATCTAAACGACCCTTTGTTATGTGTTTTGTGTTAATTAATATCATTGTTGCTATGTAATAGCTGACATCTGCGTTTAAAGTGTTATACGGTCAATTAAAATTCTAAATTACATAATTGTTGCTACAATTCAAACAATGTATAAAATATACCTACTGTTATTTTAAAATCGTTCCAACATATTTCATTAACAATACTTAAGTAATAACTTACTTGACATTACATATATTCTGTATAGGAAATAAATAGTTTGTACAGATTTATGTTTTTATGTTCGGTAATTGTCATATTTACAATGTGCCAACGATTATATAATATTATTTTTCGAAAATTTTTAATAGTGGGGTCCACTCCCTACCTCACATTTACTGAAAAGGTGACGAGTCTTTTAGGTCTCATGGTACTGGCGCGGCATTGATGTTATCAATTTAGACTTTTTGAGCGAGTGAACTAATCTCTTAACTTCTAATATACATATCGAAATATATCTCTTGTAAGGCATAAGCGACGTCCGTAGAGCTTCTATGGCTGCAAAATAGGTTCGGGTTGATTTATTGATTTTTTTATTTAACCTATATGTTCTAATGTCTATATGTTCTATACGTTAGTCATAATTTATTTTCGTTATATTTAAATATTAAAGAATATAAATATTTATAATTATTTTTATCTGTGTTATGTCTGTGTAAAATTATTATCTATGTTGCGGCTTCGTTCTCGTGTCAAATGGAAATAAAGTAGCTTCTCGAAATTTCTTACAAATATTCTTTGTAAAATATGTTTATTCCTCTATTATTATTATTTTCTTAAATTTAGAATGGAAATACGTTTTCATTTATGGTACCTCGGTAATATTATGTAAATTAGCACTTAGATGTTTTTGTTGAGAATTTAAAATACTTCCTATGTATTTAATCGATATTTTCAAAAAATATTTTTATATTCCTTGACAACTTAAATTAATTTACAAAAAATATATATTAATCGATAGCTTTAACATATTCAATTAAAAATGTGATCAATAATTTTTTTTATGTTCAACGAAAAATGTTTTAAGTGTTAAAAGTGTTATAGGTACTTTCAAAATTATTATTACATTTATAGTTTTACTACGTGCCTGCGTCATAAGCGTTTTAAATAAAGTAGTTTTTTTAACGTATTTTTTTATAAAATAAAATGTAAAATCGGTATATGCCACTTTCAACTTATGAACAATATGAACAGTTCAAGTTGGTTCCCGAAGATTATTCCCATTTTCCAGACATTGTTTTTTTTTTACCAGAGTGGCGAAATGAAAATTTATTTGTTTTCCCGAGTGGGGTCCACAAACCCATAGCCCACATCCATCACACTTAACAGTCAAACCCTATTCCACTGCGCCTTGACAACCTTGAAATTATAAAAGTTACATACAACCATGATATAAAAAAAATACCGGCCAAGTGCGAGTAGACTCGTGCACCGAGGGTTCCGCACCTATTTCAAGATTACTATGAGTAGGTATCCTGCTAAGGAAAATACTACCTATAAAAATTGCCAAACTTATATTTTCCGTTGTATCCACTTATATTGTATGAAATGAACAACAAATATAAGTTTGTAATTGCTTATTTCTACGTTAAACTTATAAATTATCAAATTTGAGATTTTATCCTTTAAAGATACTAGTTCTTACTTCGACAAACATAAATTTGCGGAAATTAACTATAATATAAATTTGTAATGGTCTTTTTCTGGGATATAACTATAAATTTAAAAAATCTTATTTGATTGTAGAATAAGTTTTAAGTTATTGACAAATTCTTCAGAAACAACTCTAGGACGACGGGATGTACCCTGTAGATTTTGATTAAGACGTAGAACGTATTAAGACGTATTAAGACGTAGACGTAGAACTTTGATATTTTCTATACTTTAAGATGACATGACTATATAGTAATATATATATATATATATATATATATATATATATATATATATATATATATATATTATATATATATATATATATATGTATATGTATATATATATATATATATATATATATATATATATATATATATATATATATATATATATATATATATATAATATAAATATTCAGCAAATTTCAGCTTGATTCTTTTTCTTCATTTGGAGGGATTTGGAACAAACAGACAGACAGACGGACAACAAAGTGACCCTATAAGGATTTCGGTTTTTTTTTGAGGTACGAAACCCTAATTAACTTGTACACTATTTATCTTTACATAATAGGCAATAACTTGTAAAATATTATATATATTATACTATACATATTTATAAATTAATTTTAAATTAAATGCTATAGTGATAAATCATATTGTTACGGAACGGTGCCTGCCTTTTTCAAAGAAAATTTTGAAGTGAATCCTTATCGTAAATATTTATTTTAGGATTCTTTACCGCAATGGAAATAATGAGCTTTTTTTTTATTTTTCCAGAGCAAATATGTATGGCAAGAACGTAATACAGGAAAAAATTAAGACAAATGACACTAAAGGATTATTTAGACAGCCGGTAGTAATATTTAGGTAGAAATTCGACCTACCGCTGTCCATTAGCTATTTTAATGTAACTATTGCTTATTACTTTATACTCAATCACGTTTGTACCATAATACAGAAACAAATTAAAATTAAAAGCTCGGCGTTTGGCCCCACAACTACATCACGTAGTCTCGAATCTTGGCAGGAAGATGAAGAATGGAGTGTCTTATCATTTTTTTTTTTAATTTAATTTACATCTACTTAATTGAGCCATTTCAATTGAATGCATTGCTTTGTTGCCAAAAAAAATAGAAAAGCACAAATATGAAAATTATTGTAATATTTGTTGATTGAAATTAGACAATCAGTGTTCATAGAATTGTTCGAGTTAATGAGACTTTGTATGTTAAGATGTAAGCTTTAACGAAATTATTTCTAAAGCACTGTTATGCTTTCATATAATTTGTTATTAAGGAGCGCATTAGAGTATCTAGACTCTAGAGCTTGTCTACTTACACTGATTGAGTCGGTGAATTGAAATGCACATAACAAAGAACTTATATGGCAATATTAAAATTTACTAGTATAGAGAATATTTTGCGATTTTCTGCGATGTAAGAATATTTTCTTTATTATACGACTCGTATCTTGAAATAAGCTCTAATTAGATTTAAAACTGCAATCTTCTAATTACTTAAAAGTAGAGAGAGTAAGCTTCGGGACTGATATACAAGAGCATTATCCGACCTGTTCTTATATACGGCAGCGAATGTTGGCCAACATTATCTCGGCACACTCAAGAGCTTCACGTCACGGAGATGAAGATGCTGAGATGGATGTGTGACGTGACGCGGTCCGATCACATACGCAACACATTCATTCGAGGTAGTCTTGGGGTCCGTGACGTAGTGGATAAGCTCCAAGAGCCTGAGATGGTATGGCCATGTTATGCGCCGATCTGAGAACTATGTCGGAAGGAAGTGCCTTGACATGTCTGTCCCTGGAGTTAGACCACCCGGACGCCCAAGGAAGCGATGGCTGGATGTCGTGACACAAGACATGAGAGCCAATAAATTGTCCACTGAGGATGTTAAAGACCGTGCAAAGTGGAGTAGGCTCAGTCGGAAGGCAGACCCTGGCAAAAGCCGGGACTAATGCCAAGAAGAAGAAGAAGAGAGAGAGTAAGCTTCGATTATGAGTGTTCAGAAAATTACAATAACATCTTCATATGTGTCTAAATATTTTCGCGTAATAGGAATTTTAAATATAAATTTTGTAACAAGACAAACATACAATGATGCTTAAAAAATCTTAAGCTTTCGTCTGGTGGTCTATTATTTTTTTTTATTCATCTCATAGGGAGCATCTCAAGCATGCGTTAGGCGTTCAAGACTAGACAACTATTTGAAATTATATTGTACATGTTCAGTAAACTCGTCTTTACTCAATATAATTACCGTCAAAGTCGGTCCAGCCGTTCAGAGATTAGCCATAACAAACAGACAGACAGACAAAAATTATAAAAAGTGTTATTTTGGTATATGTATGTTGTATATGCAAGTAATAATAGTCGATTAGATTAATATTACAAACACACACTCTAATTTTATTTATTAGTATATAATTTACTTTAACGCGATAAAATTTGAATTTGATATTATTATTGATATAGTAATACAAATTTTATATATAGTATATTTATATATGGTAATAGAAATTTACAATAAAGATGTATTGAAATAATTGCATTAGACATGTGAGTGTAGTAGCTCGACTAAGTGGTCCTTGCTTTGTTTAGCGTTGGATAATGTGAGTACATTATCCAACGCTAAACAAAGCAAGGTGCAGTTTACTTAATTATATCATAGTTCAGATTGAATTGTATTAATACTCCGTAGTTGAAATTTTATATGTCTGTCTCTCTTACAAATAATTGTCAGAATACCCGGTCGTTATACCTACGTTTAAAATTTTATATTCTATTATTTTAGTTAAATTTTCTTATAAAATAAAGCAGCGATAAGACCGAGATTTGCTTAAAACGAGCTACTTACTAACATGATGCAAATATTTACAAAAATGCGCATTATAAGAGATGCTTTCAAAGTAAATTGAAAAATACAGAAACGCATGGCCGCTACCTAAACATTTTATTAATATTTCGAGAGTTTACAGTTTATAGAAGTTACTTTATATTAGTTTTACCTGCGACTTCTCTATCGTGATTTGAGCTGTGTATAATAGATGAGACATTTTAACCGGCTGACGTCACTCAGACGGTTAATACATCAAAATTATTATAATAACCTAAAGTCTATAGATAGGTGTACACAGAAGTATTTATTTTTCAATGCGCATTAAGTACTTAGAAGTTCCAGAGGGCAGCGCGACCAACCAGCCCTTTGTCTTCACCTTTAAATTATATATACATAGTGTATATATTAATAATTTTTTAAGTATTAATCCACACTAAGGATAGAAAAATTAGTTAAAGAAAACATATAATCTTTTTTCCCTAGAGGGATGCTAACAATGTAATAACTTGCATAAAGCATACATATAAGAATTTCGATGCAGCGAGAGGAAGAACGCATGGCTCAGTCGTCAGAGAGCTCGGCCGGTTTCCATGAGACGCGGGTTCCAATCCCGCTGCGTTCAAATTTTTATGTTTTCTTTAAGTATTTTACATAATATATTTCAAAACATATGTACTGTACTCTAAAAAACAAAATGTAAACGATGATTCAAACATATAAATGGAGTATGAAGTAATGAACAAGCAGCATCTGTTGCAAATAATATTACATTGGTGTCCTTATCAATCAATTGTTTAGAGGGTATTTCAAAACTCATAGTAAAACTCATAAAGAGTATTTCAACACTCTCTTCTCCGTTCTTCTTCTCCTAT
This sequence comes from Dione juno, assembly GCA_037127375.1. Classification (NCBI taxonomy): domain Eukaryota; kingdom Metazoa; phylum Arthropoda; class Insecta; order Lepidoptera; family Nymphalidae; genus Dione; species Dione juno. The sequence continues at coordinate 2,205,983 of JAXRJS010000003.1, forward strand.
TTCTTTTTTTTCACATAAAAATTTCATTTAGAATTTAATGCAGTTTTCTTTAAAAGACAGAGTGATTTAATGTAGAATAAGGTTTATATGTGTAATGTATGTACATGTATGTATATCAGAAGTGCAAGCGGGCGTAGCTGCGAGCGGACCAGTGAATAGTATTTTTATTAAAAATTATCGCCTGCTGAAATTTGACACTGAGTAGAAAAACGAAAAATCTCATAATGACCATTCTCTTAATCGTTTATAATATTTGTATGTGAAAGAACTCATCAGCTAGCTAGCTAGCCACTATTGTGCTACAATCGCGATATACGATACAAAGTTAGAACATTTTAATTTAGTGGCATTCGCAAAAGCTTACTGGTAAATGTAAATTTTCAAAATTTTCACACAACTGTTATAATTTATATCAAATTACATATTTAAGTTTTATGAAAATTTGCATCTAAAAGATTTAATGAGATAGTCTTTTAATATAATAAAGAGAGATTTACAAAAGCAGTGTTCGATGTAAATAAATATTTGTATATTGAATATAAAATATGAAAATAAACATACCACGTCAAAGCCGACATCGTAGTGTGAGCCTTGCAAGTATAGCACAGGGACTGCCCGACGCCTCCCCAATGGCTTCTCACATAAAGCAAGTCCTGAGGAGAATATATAACAATATTAAACAGCCTTTCACTATCAATCATATTATATATATTAAGAAATTCATATAAAAAAACATCTGAAAGAAAAAAGTTTAGTCCCATTCAACGTTATGGTTGTGGATTTAAATTATTATCGGAGGAAATTTTTTGTTTCAATTAATTCTATGTACAACAGGATATACAGAGAGAATGTAGTGTCAAGATATTCCGTTCTCCACTTTTTGCCAGAATTTATTTTTCAACCGTACCTAGTCCTACTAGAGCGAGGGAATGAAGTTAAGACGCGTTTTCAGTTAGACGCTAGACCATTTTTAAATATAGTAAAATCCGCTTAAACCGATTTTCCGCGTAATACGTAGTTTAACGAGAGTCCCTGTAACTTGAGACATACATTTGAATAGTTAATACGATCGTAAGTCCGTTAAATACTCGATCATATGCGAAATTCTTAAAGAAATGGAAAATCATAATAGCAAGCCATCATCGAAAATAATTAATCCTAAAATACATACTATTCAAAAATAAATTCAGTTAAATGTGATTTTTAGAAACTGTCAGACATTATTGGTAAGCCATTTAACACGTTATATACCTTTGAGTCACAACAAAGACTTGAAAGAAGTAATATAACATAGTCATACATTTATTATGATATAATGTCACAACTTTCCGAAACTACTATACTAAATTAGATGATAAATATTCTTTCTCTTTTAGTCCAGTCTCTGAGAAATCGTCTTAAACGGGTTGTATGATACACGTTTCGCTCTTCAATTCTAAAAGAAAGTTAAAAAAAATTATGAAAAGTTTATTATTATAAATCTGTTTTATTTATTATCAAATATACAAGGATGTTTGTGTATAATGTTTTACGCAGATACTTTATATAATACTAGAGGAACCGTTGACGCGTGAAATACGCGTTGCCATAGCAACGTTATGTCACTTAATACAAAAGTTATATTATTTTAATGTTTGTTTTAGTTGTAATGTTTTATTTATTGATTTAATGTACTTTATAAGCATAATTATTGAAAAATATTAGCGTTCCGCACTTCTCCTATACATCAATTATAAGTGTGTCAAATTTTTTACTACCCCGTTCGCGCAATTTTCCTAAACAGAGCTTCCGAAAATGTTTGTTTCACGAATTAATATATAGATTACATGGACACATTTCACATAGTTTACCATTTTGGGTAATATGACAAAATTAATGGAAAAAATTAGCTTTGGTCCCAATTTTAATGTTTATTTAGATGAAGTCGCTGGCAGAATTTTATAAATTATTTTTGAAAAAAAATATATCATCATCACAAATCCATATCCATGTTTGACAACAACACATATATGATTAATAATTTATAAATTGTATTATTTACATAGCTACCTAGTTTTTTGTCTTAAAATATGAGTATATAACATTTTTGTTACTTAAGGTCCATAATATACTACTATTTTTTTTAAATAGTATATTAAATATTATATAGACTACATTATATGTTTTCTTGTCGCTCTTATTCCTATTTCACACAATACGATTAATATAACAAAACTTAAACTACTTAGCATAAACACTTTTTTTTAACTGTTATTTTTTTTAGAATATTCGAAGGAGGACATGGAGGCTCCATGTATTGCCATTAAGGAAACCTCAGACTCACCATTGAGCTCCTTCATTTCGTGATCAAGGTTAAAAAAACAAAATTTCGAAATTTTAAATTTTAACCGCACTTGCCGTCTCGACAGAGGCGCGATTGACACTGTGCACAGCTGATAGCTCTCAGCGTGTAATATAGCCCTAACCACATTCGAGGATAAGCTGAAATAATGTGTTTAGAATTGCTCCGGGCTCAGCGATACTAGCGATACTAACTAGTAAAACATATAAATATTTGTCTTTTTGAAAAAATATCTATATATGTGTATATATGTACATATGTGCATGTATATGTTCCATCTTCATAATAATATCTTTAACCGCGTTAAAAAGGTTAAAAATATATTTTTTCATTTTTAAAATGTTAATCCACACAAGTAATCCACAAAAATTTTGTAAATAAAAAGTACTGTCTGTGTCAATTCTTAGTGTGCTACATATACATATACATACATATATATTATATATACATACATATATATTATATATATATATAATATATATATATATATATATATATATATATATATATATATATATATATATATATATGTATATATATATTATATATATATATATATATATATATATATATATATATATATATATATATATATATATTATATATATATATATATACATATATATAAAATGCTATTTTTTGCTATTTTTTTAGTATGGTGTTAGGGCATTTCCCCTTTCCCTATTTTTGAGACATAGGCTCGACATAAGGCAATCAAAAGTTGAACTTTACTTATGTTCAACAAAAACATTAAATAATTGTATTTTTTTATGTCAAGATTACAATTTCTTATCAAGATTATAAATAAATATGTAAATTGCAAGAATAATCTTGGGATCATTTACAATAAGTGAGAAGAAAATTATTAGCTGATTAAGTGTATTTAAATCTGATGTAAAATACGGACAAAGTAGATCATTTGACAATAAAAAATATAAAGTGTGTCCAAAGTGTGCTAAACACTTTGGACGACGAATCACTTCGTCTTCTGTTACCTCCTAGAGATGATTATTATAATTAATACAATAAAAAAATAGCTGTCTTAGTTATACAAAAGTGGATTAGATATATATTAACAAACGGAGCCCTTATAGGATCACTTTGTTATCCGTTTGTCTGTTTGTCTTCTTCTCTTTATATACGGAGTTTCGAGCGTGAAAGTTGAGCACAATTCACTTCGACAATTTCACGTTGAAACCCGTCTGACTGTCTGTCTGTCAAAACCATTTTCTCCAAATCAGGCTGACAATAATATCGAATATCCAAGTTGATAACTTCTTGAACCACAAAAAAATCAAACTTCTAAGTCAACGCCATCAAAAGATATGAGCGTATATGCTTCATCTTTATGCATTTTATATGAAAATTGCCGCGTAATCAATACTTACAGGGTACTCCCCATTGACCTAGAGTTATGAAATTTGGCAATAAATTAGAACTTATAGTACAACCAAAGATAATAATTTATAGATATATCCCAGAAAATAACCAATACAAACTTATAATGTTGTTTATTTCATACAAAATGAATGCATACGACTGCAAATTTAAGTTAGACAATTTTTATAAGTAGTATTTTCCTCAGCAGAATACCGACTACCATAAAATTAACACTTGACTGATATTTTTTTGTAATTGTATAATTATTATTCAACTTGATTGTCGAATTTTTGTAATTGTAGCATGTGCCCATTTCTTGTAAATAATGTCATCCTTATATAACATGCTCTTCCAGCAACCTCATTTGCTTACACGTGTCATTAATATGTTATATCTTTTGCTATGTAAAATATTACTTATCTTATATATGTATATATATTATTAATAATACAATTTAAAGCTGGTGGATATTGATATAGTAAAAGTAAAAATATCTTATAAATGAATATAAGATATTTTTTAATTTTAATATCATGTAATTCAGGCCATTTTATTATTTAAAGTGATAAATAATCAAAAATAAATATAAGTTTTAAAAAATAAAGAAAAATAGTGGCTATCGGACTTTTTAAAAGTAAGTTCACACATAAATAAAATAATATGAAAATAATTCGGCAGAGGGACCTTTGCTTTAACAGACCGGTAATGCATTTGTGTGTATGCAGGGAAAACTAAATTTTAGCCATGTATACATATATGTATTATAAATATGGCGCAATAATATTTCAAATTGATTTTGCATCAAGGTTTACTTCGTAAAGTCAACAGCATTGGCTTAATTCAAATTGTGACCATATAAGACCTTAATAGATTTTTTAGCTGATATTTTAAATTTTTTTTTTATATTTTATGCAAAATTTCATCTTTATATTATTTTTATGAAACACTATTAGTTTTCAAGTAGTGAGTTTAAATATCTATGTATACGTGAAGCAATAACTTTGGACCACTTTTTACGAAAATTGCGCCGACGGAGTAGTATAAAATTTGGCACACTTATAGTTTAAGTATAGAAGTGCAGAATGCTAATATCTTTCAATAATAATGCTTATAAAGTATATTAAATCAATAAATAAAAAAAATTGCACAAACTAGCATATGTTAAACAATATAACTTTTGTATAAAGAGACATACGTTGCTATGGTAACGCGTGTTTCACGCGCAAACATGTCCTCTAGTATTAATAAAAATGTATTTTTATAATATACATACTAATTAAAAGTTTTACATAAGCATAAATAAAGTTTCATAATATATCCTTTCCACGCAAACATCTAATTTCAAAACAGTTTTGAAAATTCAAATCTAAATATATAACTAGTTTTTTTTTGAAGTTATGCAATCGGCTTAAGGCCAAAAGAAGGCTACAAAGGGGGCGAGCTTAAGATTTTTAAATATCATTAATGTAATTTGTTTATCTTCTTAATGGAAACTGTATACAACGTACCTAATTAGTATATTGCTTTAAACTATGTTTTTTTAACTTAACTATAACAGATAAATTTAGTATATCCTCACAATTTGTTCTATTGCATTCCAAATAATAATTGATGGGCTACTTTTTGAAAATTTGGCTTACTTACATTTTAAGCTTTTAAAAGAATCAAGCATACACAAGCAAATTAATTGTTGATATAATAATATATAATAAGGCATTATTCTTTGACGGAACTTGAATATAAAAACTGAGTGTGGACGTGCATTTCATATGAAAATTGTTCGCTTACTAGTTGTACTTTGTAAATATCTCATTATTCAACAATATAATTACAGTCGACCTCTATAGATACTCATTAGTAATAAATTCACATTAGTATTTGTAATTTATAGATATATTTAAATTTAGCTTGAATATCTTATATGGTGGAATATTGTGGATATTCCATTCCATTTTGTGATTAATATCAAAAAATATAATATGTTTGTTAGTCTACAAAGTAATGTTTTTATCTAAATATCTATGATCACAGCGTTAGGAAGTATTATCACTGGAAAAAAAGTAATGCTTTGCAGATTAACTTGTTAAATATATATTTTTTAATTACAAAAATGACTACGAATACATAGAACAAACTTATATCCATCGAATGGACCATCGGAAGATACATATATTCTAACAACTTTTCTGAACGTTCTTACGTACGTACGGTTATGTATTACCTTTCTATATTAAATGTTAATTTTATATTGTAATATATTAAATTCTCCTATAACTAGAGGCAGTCAAGCTTTTGCAAATAGCGGAGTAGTCAAAGATATCAATTTCGTACATGGCATGTTTATAATACAATATTCAATAACGTAATAAAAGCAATATCGTGTATTTCAATATTTGTATATTTTATTATGTAATGTAATGTAATGATATGTATTTATTGTCTTACTGCCTTTCATTTCCGCTCAGTAGCTTAATATTACTTTCATGTTCAGAAACTAATATTACAATGTAGATACCGTACATATGACGTTTCCTTGGAAGCTGGTTTAATGTTTATTTGATGTACAAAATAACAGCTTAACGTATGCATGTAGCGGGATAGCAGAGGTAGCTTATTTCCCCATATTCCACCCAATTTAGTGATACTTAACGTCACGTTATATACTAGTGCTGAAAGATGAAAAAAAATGGCACCAAAATTACAATTTACACAGCTGTTTTAATGATAGAAGTATATAATATCAAGAACAGTATATAATATCGGTGTGGGATTCGGTCTTATTCTTAAAAAAAATATA
>JAXRJS010000003.1:2215000-2302500 GCA_037127375.1 Dione juno
TTCCATTTCAAGTCAGTATATTGATATATCAAAATAATTGACCAAACATTCAAAATTAGTTGTCATAAACAGCCATAACAGTCCAGGTTTATTATAAGAAATAATAAGTATATGCCATCTTATAAAATCTGATGTGAAAGACTAAGAGGCAAAAATCATGACACTTTATATAAGCTTTTTGTCCCAATAAATATTTTTTATCAGAATGCAAATGTCATTAAGATCTGGAATATTTGTAATATAATGAATAAATAATAGATCAGCAGTATTGTGGAACGTGCTGGATATTTTTCTATATAATTTTTCAGAATATAATAACGCTACCTGGAAGTGTTATAAAAGCTCTTTAACGCTTTCCGCATGAATTCATAACTCTGTATGTGGGGCGTGAAACACTTCTTGGCAGAGCGGAAAAATGAAGTAATTGATTCCGCAGAGATTCCCTAGAGAGTTATAGAGTCTACAAGCATACGCTGCCGTCCCACTGCTCCACTATAATCAGATGAAACCTACTGTGACGACACTCGATTTCCTGCTGCCAATTTTAACGACTTTGCAGGATGAGTGGTGGAGCTTTGTCTTGACCAAACTAAGCTCCAAATGTCATTCCCCCGAGTGGGAATCAAACACAGAACTATCGCGTTTACAGTTCGATGTTGTGCTGCTGCTTCACGATTGCCTCACCAAAATACTTAATATTGTTTTATTATATTACAAATAAAGAAAATTAGCAGAAGCGACGAAATCAACGTAATTGAAAAAAAATATTGTATCACTTTAGATTAAGCATTCTGTTCAAATATATCTTTAAAATGTAAATTTTAATAAATTGATGTACTAGAATATCATACATTTTTAATTTGTACTAATGGTATGTGCTAACTAAATAAAATAAATAAGTTAATATGTATGAACCCATTGTCACCATTTTTGCAGTCTGTCGCTGTCACACTGTGCCACATGGCCTCTTAAGTTATTTAGAGATTAACAGCTATTGTCTGATTAAAATTTAAATATTCATTAAAATGTTGTATAAGCCGTTTTTCAACTTTAATGCTCTTTAGTTGAAATATTTAATAAACTCCATTTTCTATATCTCATTAGTTAAAAAAATATATGTGTAAAATTTATCTTAGTTTCCGAGTAGCTTAATCCGCGTAGAGGTAGAGTACCTATTGGAGTGAAGTGTTTCTCCAAGTGTACATCATAACCACTTTGGCTTCTATTTAGTAAGGCAAAATAACACGTACCCATCATAAAAAAATATACGTAATATATAAAAAAAATTGGAACTCAGTTCTGATCAATGGATGTTAAAAACATTTTTAAAATCATAATAAGTAAGTATAATCAGAGTAAGTAAGTAGCACGAGGAAAGAAGATCAGATTGTATATTAATATTATAGTTATCATCACATTTCAAGTATATTTTTCCTCTAACGAATGAATTAATATTAATTTCATTGTTAAATGTTTTAATATAATAGTTTTAGTTTAAAGGACAAATATAATGCTAATGTAGAAATCTCAGTTGATACGCTGTTTTCCTTTGTTGAAATAAGCATAGATAATATTATTCTATTAAATAGATTAAAAAATTTGAGATGAATTGAGATGAATTCACCATTCGTTGTAATTACATCTAAAGTGAAGATTCCGGAATAGATCGTGACTGGAAATGTAACGTTAATACAATGTCAACGTTTGCTTATATTTTTTATATTCCTTTGATCCGAAGAGGACAAATATATTATCAATGGGATTGATAGTCAACTATCATACCATATCATTGTTCATATCATAATTCATGATATCATAATTGATAATATATTTGTATATTTGTTTTTTAAATATATAACACAAAATTCAAAAGAGAATAAATCTAACAACGTATTCTAAAAGTGGTTCGATTAGACTTCCTCTAGATATATCAATAGTTTTGTTTCCTTTTGACAGTTTATGTTTATTTTATGGATAGCAGCATTTTCCTTGGTCAGTGATCTCGTTTAAGCCGATACAAATTCCAAGGTAAAAAAAATTGCGCTTCGCAACAAATGCTGTTTTAATTTGAATTATAAATGTATTTAGTAAGTCCCGTGCATATTAATGATGTTAAAAGGTCATCAGTGCAGTGAGAAATCACTTGGGACTTTTATGTTGTATTTTGGCTCGTTTGGTGGTTTGGGTATATATATATATATATATATATATATATATATATATATATATATATATATATATATATATATATATATATATATATATATATATAAATATTTTTATAATTATTAAAAATGTTGTATATATGTACTTAAGTGTCTTTTTTAATATAAAATAACAAATTGGCATTTTAATATATTAGTGTCATTCAAACTTGTTTTGAATTTGAAAAATATAATTTAAAAATTTAAATATATTTTAAAATTTAAATTAAATTTCATTACTCAAAGAAGAAATCTTTGGGCACGTCAAAAAGCCTTGAAATGTGAATAACTTGTGTGTTCAGATACCATAATTATTTATAACAATATCAATTACTACGAATATTTAATACTACCTATAAAACATATTTAAGAACTAAAGACCACACCAGATACCTAGCAAGGGCAGCCGTTATGGAAAACGGATGGTCGACATAACTATTGATGTGTTACAAAAAATTAGAAGGCCGAATAACTTGTTTATAAACTTAATGTAAGACAACATGTTCAATTTTTTATTTAAGTTTCCGGATTATCTACATATATGTATTATATATGTATGTATGTCGACATAATATTTTGAATACATTTGATATTATATTATATATCTCAGAGGCACTGTTACGTATAGGTTTGTTTGGAGTTTCTTTTGTTGTAACAATTGTAATCATCAAATACAATCGTATTTCGTCGAGGCTATGTAAAAAGTTTTTATACTTATTATAATATTATTTTTATCACAAACTGTTTTTAATTATACATTATATTTACTGAAGAAAAAATGTAATTACCGACAAAGAACGCGTACAAATGATAAAAATGCGTATTTAAGCATAATGGAGTGTTGTACGTTCTGCATAAACGTAACCACATTGTAAAGTTGTGTTAACGGATATCTGTAACACAATAGGTCGACCTTGAGAATATATGTGTCCTCAGACGAGGTAAAGGTAAAATATGTAAAGTATACAAATCTATAAAGTGTGCTTGTATTGTGCAATATGTAGTTATCGATATATAGTATAAAGTTGCGAGTGTAGTCTAGTTTCATGAAAAAAATACTGTACAATATATGTTGAATGATTGCTTACAATACATTCATATTAATTTATTGAAAGCCGACTTTTGAAATTTTTAGCAAGCGACTCGTCTCGCTTTTATAGGCCAGGGAGTTATAGAAATAAATAAATAAGTACATATATCCAACTATCCAACCGCCTTTGCTATATAGGAACTAAGTTTTAGTGGATAGCATCGTGTTCACACTGATGAGCCCCACAGTACTGTCGCAGAAAATGTCTGGGCAAAATAAATATCCCAATATGAGAAAAAAAATAAATGGTACCTACGTTCTTAATGAGTCAAGGTGAAGAAATAAAACGTTATTTTTTGTTTGACTTGTTTATCAAAACAATAGGTGTAGCTGTGCCCACATAGTAAATTTCTCAAAAATGGCTTCTATTAACACTTCGAAATCCCAATGCCAAAAAACTTGAATCGTTATCTGTTTAACATTTATACCAAGCACTAATCTAAAGCGTTGAATTCAATGATTCAAAAATGTTGAATTCAATGATTCAATGGTCTAGGTCACGGATTTAAAGCCATTTAACTTATTGAAAGTAAATATTCAGAAAAATTCTACATAAAAACAATAATTGTAAATAATATCTATTGTTTATTTAACAATTGCAGCTAAAATAGTATATATATATATATATATATATATATATATATATATATATATATATATATATATATATATATATATATATATATATATATATAATGGAAAATTAATCAGTTTTTTATAAACACCGTCTAAAATTGTTTTGCTATATGAAAACAAGCGATTCTTAACAGATATCCAATACGTGGCCATGAATGAATCCATTATGTATAACTAACACAACCTAATCAGAAATTTTGTGAAAGAGCTGAACGCGTGACCTCTCGACTAACATCATCTGGCCTTCAAAGGAACCTTATTTTTTGGGAAAGCGAAAACGGATTGGGTTTCATCATCACTGTTTAGGAAAAAGGTGATGAAACGATAGAAGACGAACGAAGGTTATCGAGATAATTCTCAAAATCTGCAATGGGCAGCCATTTGTTAGGAGGACCGAAAGCCGATGGAAAAAGAGCCTCAAATGGCGACCACGTCTCGACGAAAAGAACACAGGCCGCCCTACAGGCAGGTGGACCTGAAGAAGATAGCAGGAAACCGCTGAATTCAATGGGCACAGAACAAAGTGGAAGTGATTATACTTAAATGAAATCATGACAAACCGGTATGACTTTAAATTTGGGAGTTCAATTTACGAGTACGGTACAAAACATATCGTTACACAATAGAAGAATGCATGTGACTTGACTTTGACAAGTAGAGTTTATAGAATCGTAAATTCTTTTATCCTTGTTACATAATGTTAACCTTAGAAATGTAATTATATTTGAATATATTACGTTTACCCAAAACTTCTTTTGAAGACATTGTTGAAGTTGAAATTTTTCTCCTTAAATTCACTTGATCTGAAAATTTAATATAGGGAGAAAGAAGCAAACATTACAATGGAGACTTTTTTTATTACTCAATCAGCCAAAGATGAGGATAAAACATGTTTGCATATTTTAAATAGGTATCGTGTTTCGTATTTTACAATTAAAGAAGACCCATAAATTGTGCAATACATATAAAATGCCCATATCACGAAGTCCTGATTTGAATATATTGCTTCATAAAAATAGCAAAGACTGATTCATTTAATGAGGCGGTATAAAAGTTAAATCTTAGATGGAATATAATAATAAATTACTTTCTTAATAAAACCATTTAAGTTTAAATTAAAACTTTCTTCAAATAAATTATAGCCAGAATAGTTGGAATTTTATAGGTCTTTGCTTTTTTATAGTTTAATTGATAACATAATAAAAAAATAAGCTATACTTCGAAAATAAGTAATTATTTTAAGGAAAATCTGCAATTTTCAATCATTTTTACTATATAAAACAAATAAAGGCTACTACATCCCGTACACTGATGGAGTAATTAGTGTTGTGGTTACAACAACCACGGCAAGTGGTCAGCTAATTTATATAACGTGACAGATTATTATATTACTGTAGCCATTTTATCTTATATTGAATATTATAATACTATTAATTATTTCACAAAATATAAATATTGTACTTAATTCTGAATGTTAAGAATAATTTGCTTATATATATTTATCATTCATTCATTCATTCATTGTATGGTTTGTTGTAGTTCTCTTTATATCGAGGGAGGGATAACAGAGAGCGAGTGAACAAAATTTACACCGAATATTATTTTTGCATATATTTAATTAAAATAAAAGTACTATTTTATATTATTTTTACAATAGTTATATTAATTAAAAACAGAATCTTCATTTTAATATTAATGTAGAAATATTTTTTGTTTGAAATGTTAATAAATTAAAATACTAACTGTAGTAAGATATCATTTTAATAAAATTTTTAACCCTGAATTTTCTCTCGGAGGTACCGAAGTCTCGTGACGTGCGTTAGCAAGGTTGCACGCGAACCGCGCCCACAGGGTCTTTCATATTGACTCACTACGTATTTGTATAATTGTATATATTTTTTTTACATCTCATATCTATAACAACAAGATTTTAGAATTATATAAAATTAATAAAAAATTTATTAATTTAGTTAATAATAGTTTAATAAGTTTAAGTTAATAATAGATTAACTTGTATTTTCTATATATAATTTCAAGTTCTAACATATTACCATAAGAGTCAATGTGAAGTCGCCTTCTTACGAAAATCGTATAAATGAACGATTTGCTGTGAGGTTACTGTCAAGGACCAGTACATAGAACGTGCCACGTACGACTATGTTAAAAGAGATTAAACAGTACTACTATTTAATCTCATTAATGGGATATTACTGTAGAATTATAAAGTATTTCATAGATTTATTATATTATTAATCTGTTAACATTCTTAACCTGAAAATTCACAGATAATTTTTCGCTTTACTTACAAAATATTGTTTTACAATTAGGATATATCGATTTTATTTCACCTGTATCGATTTTATATAACCATTGTAAAAAATTCTGGTGTATTATATTATTGTGGTACTATACGTTATACGATATTAGATATTCGATATAAATAGAAGATGATGTTAGAAAAAAAATTATGATAATAAACTGCGAATCGTAAATACAAAGCATATTCCATGCCTCATAATATCTGATTTTCATGACCCTACAAAGTGTTAAAAGCAAAATAGCATGTATACAGATGCAAATTCAAGATAAACGAAAAGTGTTCGTGTTTCTTTCTTATCTGCTATCTATGTGGCTTTAATTTTACCTAATGTGTTTTGTAGAGCTATCGTACTACTTAGATAATGCTTGCAGAAATAACATTTACTATGAATAACAAAAAAATATTATAAAAATTAAACCCTCAAATAAAAAAAAGTCTTAACTCAAGGACTCGTCTGCTCCAACGGTCATCGGATCTTTTATAGACGCCCAGCCCATTGCAACCTCAATGTACTTATTTTACGAGCAAATAGCATTATTATAATATTATTTGCCCCTGGTCTTTTCCCGATAGGGTGATTTCTGATTTTATCTCTTAAAGAGACTCTGAACGTAGCTCGCTCGATAACACGTTGGGCGACTTTAAGTTTGTGAACTTGGATGACCTTTGGTTTGTATGTTTTGGCACCTTTGAACATGATAGGGAAAACGCACTGGTTGAAGACTTTTGTCTTCATATCTTGCGACCACTCTATCTTGTTCACCAAGCTAGTTGGGTATTGATTCGCAACAACATGATCTGATTCTTCGTCCAAGAAGTAGATTTTGACCCAGGTTTTACAAAATTAAGGCTAGCTGTTCCATTCTGCCATGATAATGATGAAATATAAAGTATATAAAAATATTCTAACGAGAAGATACCTTTATGTTTATATTATTAGCAAACACTCAATAAATATTTGTATAGTTGAATTGTATTGCATTTTATGGTAATTCCATGTGAAGAACCGGTTACATAGTAAAAACCATTACGTAAGGCACGATTTTCAAAGTACTTGCATCCTGTATGAGAGTTTGTTTATTTTTTATAATCTATTATTTTTTATCAAGTTACTGGAATTATCTTAGTAAGACATCCGTGTAGTATTAAACGTATGTTATTTTTTTACAGGATAGAATTTGATTAAACACATATTAAGCGATTATCAGAAGAGAGACTCATCAAATGTGTAAAAACATCCAAAATGAGTGTCAATTGAAGTAGATCTTTTTTTAAGTGTTAATCATGACAGTTTTTTGTATATTTTGTATAATTTTGTATTTTGAGAAAAGTTGTAACTACTTGTTGGCATCAGAACATCTTTGAAATGTAGAAAAAAATGTACACACTAGAACCTTCCGCGTAGCAAAATAGTCAAATTTTGTAATATAGAAAACGATTATGATGACTTTAATGAGATATAAACGGTATTTTTTTCTAATTATTTCTCAACATTTTTTTTTTAATTTACGAATTAGTAAGTAGTTGGTTAGTAGTAGTAAGTCTTAGTCAGTAGGAGTAGTTGGTTCTGTTATAATAGAGTTAAGACTACGAAATAAAAAAAAAAAGAGTTAAGAATCAAATATAGATCAGATACTACAAGTTTGTATGTTTTTTTATATATCTTTATTAATCGGAGATTTTTTACAAATCCTAAGATTCCTGCAGTTGGGCTGACCTAATCAGTGTCGCGCTGTACACTGGTATCACTGGTTACGAATATAAATACTGTCATAATTGTCATTCAAATTATATGTTATCGTAAGAATAGCATATAATTATGAATTGTTATTTTGTAATGTGCGCAGTTCGTGTTACAATTATTACGATGACTTCATCGCGCTTAGATTTCCATCGGAAGTTTTGGAAAAACGGAAAGCAATCCACATTTATTTGTTATATTAAGTAAAATTAAATGTGTCGCTGTGTAAATAAAGATTTTTTTCTTTTAGTACATAATGATTGCACGGAAAATATACTCAACCGTTGTCGCTGTCAAGGCCAATAGGGCTAACAGCATTAAACTCATAAAAAAAATAATATGTATATATATATATATATATATATATATATATATATATATATATATATATATATATATATATATATATATATATATATATATATAATCATGATGTTATTGTTTTACAATGTTTGTGTTATATGCATACAATAAATGAAAAAAAATGACAAAAGTCAAGTTGGAATAGCGCAAGTTCTGCAATTTCTAATACAGTTAAAGTAATCAGCCTAAAAAAAATCCATTAAGCTTATCTTAGCATATTAAAGTAATACTAAAGCACAGATTAAACTGGATTTTCGTAAATAATTTGCTAAAAAAATTTGCTTGTACTTAATTTTTTTTTATTATACACTAAAGTGATTATTATATAAGAATTACACTTGCTATGGGATAATTCGCCTTGTCATAAGTGAGTAAGCCGCACATACATACTACCTTGATTATTACGTGCAAAAAATATTTTTTTACAATGTCATGGCCGTTCACGTTGCATTGGTAAATAAAAATGTTTAGGTATATTTCATGTTTACGAGAACCAGTTTTTGTTGTGTCCAAATTTTACAAGTTTACTGAGCTTTAGTGGCCAATTGCAAATCGGACTCGCTCACGACGGGTCCTGTAGTAGACCAGCGGTACATATTGAACCAAATACCACTACTTTCAACAGAAAATGACTATTTAATAGGTTTCAACAGTATATAGATTCTAAATAAAATGAATGCAGCTACGCACCGACTGGCATACAGATATATGCCATCGTTGCGTCGCTGGAACTTATTAGGATTATTATTAAAAAATATAGAATTAGTATTTATATAATAATAGCGTCCATATTATTTATAAAAATGCGTGTAGATACATTTTTTTAAAATTTTAATTATAATAAACAAATTACCATAAAATTCAGATCTCTATTGTTCTACGAAATATCTTTAAATGTTGTATCAGTATCCTATCTACATGATTAAATAATATACATATAAGAAAATGACTTATTAATATTTAAACAAATTAGAACTGATAGATCCTGTTTATATGTAAAGTTAGTTTATGTTATTTAAATTAAGAAATACCTGTTTGATTTAGATTAGAGTTACTTTGTAAGAGAATACTATTTTATTAAATATTTTCATAATTTTAAAGTGCTAATCCGCAATAAGGCTCACAGCGTAAGAAATTGTAAAAAAATGCATATTAGAGTTTTGACCCAACGTGATGTGCAGCTCAGTAGTCAGAGCGCTTGAACGGCTTCAATGAGGCGCGGGTACCCCCTGCATTCAAAATGTTATAAGTTTTCTGTACGTATTTTTACTTTATAGAACTAGAAGGGCGAAGAGGAATGGTTTGGACAATATATTGTATGTGTCATATATAACTTTCAGTCATTTCCGTAATCCATTTGACCATGCGATTGATGATTGCCAATTGCTTAATTGGAACAGTTGTTGTCAGAATAGGATATCAACTTAATCTGGTGGCGGATGATCGTGTATAAACGACAACGGCAGCAGAATCAAGCCGTGTTAGCAGGTTTTTTAACTATTCACCTATCAACCCGCAGTAGACAAGCGCGGTAGGTTAACGTCTATTCCTCTCCATTTAGCCATGATCAGAGTGGAAAAACTGGAGAGCGGCCTTTGCCCAACAATGGGACAGTTCAGGCTAATATAAATTTGACCATGCGAGCCGCATGTAAAAGTTATTGATTATATAAAATTCTAGTACATCTTTCAATATTACAGTTTTCATTTTGGATAATACTGCTTGGAAATTATTACTTATATATTATAATAATTTCAAATTATTATTAGATCAACAGAGTTTATTTTATTTACAGATGCACATAATTCAAGACTACTTTTCTAAGTAATTGTAGCTATTATTTATATAATATGATATGATACGGCGGAAATGACCTCACAGAGATAAGGGCGAGGGGTTATTCTAAAATTCAAAATAAGGTCATTATTATACGACACATAAATGCTTCTTGATATTGCTTACTAAATAATATCAACAAAACTTCTAAAATATTGACATGAAGGACTATTTATTCTGACGCGAATGTGGCCTATAAAAGTAAAATAAAAAAAAATGCAAACGTCAATTAGATAAAGTAACGAATTTTAATATCATACTGTCAAACATTTAGACTTTTTGTTAGATTTGTTTAGACTAGTCGGTGACCGCAACTTCGTTTGCGTGGCCGTTATGACTTATGCATTTAGCGGTTACTCTACGTTAATAGTAATGATGATGGCATTTCCTTATTTACTATTGTTGAGCAGGTCTTTTTGGCTCCGTAGAACCATTGTCACTTTTTAAAAAAATGTATGTCTCTATATTCTTCCTAGATTTAATAGATGTGCAGTAAAAAAGGCATTTTTGAAATACTAGTACTTCCAAATATGTGCGTGTACAAAAATTTCAGTGTATACTGTTTTATGAAGTTAATATTATAGAAAATCGTTCACAAATCAACATGCAAAACAAAGTGGACTTGATTTAATTATTTTATATAGGTTGCAATTTGCGTAGAATAATATCGGTCAAATTTGCATTTGTTGTTATATATAGTAAAGCCACTCAGTACACTATGTATGTATGTACAGTTAGTATTAATGAAACACATTGACAATATCGTGAATAAAGGGCGTTGAACTATGTGTAAATATGTTTATGCTTAAAGAACTTGTATGAAATAATTATAAATTAAAAAAAATATCTACTCATTATATAAGATACGAGTATGTTATCTTTGGATTTTTATGCCGAATTTTGTTAAGCATAATCGAGGAATTTTATTTCACAACATAATTGATAAAGTAAAAAAAAAACAATCATTATAGTAATAAATACTATGAATTAATTAACATTATACTTATGTATTATTAAAAATTAATAAAGACTCCAACGAGATAGAACAATCATTTAATATAAACCAAGCTTGGAAATTCTACATGACGAATTTTCATTACGAAATTTTATTAAAACTATAATGTGAAGTCGTATCAGAAGTGAATATATCGTCAAAATGCTTTATACGTTTTTTACTAAACAAGACGAGTATTTGTAAGAAAAAAATCGTTTTTTATATTGTTGCTTAATTTCAATCAATTTCATTATAAATAAATTAGGAAATAGCAGCCTGGAATGTTAAAAGTTTGTGCTACAAGCTTTTCTTTGCTATGCAAAAATAAAATGTGTTTTTGTAAAGTTCACTCACTCTGCTTTTAAAATAAAAAAAAAAACGGATGCCTCAAAGCCCCGCTGCCGCAGTTTGGTCTTGCGAGAAACTTTCCACAGCTACAAAGACGTTAGTTAATATCTTACTTTTTTTTATAAACAAAACCTGTATATTAATTGATATTGTGAAATATCGATACAAGCATCTTGGGAATACTACTTAGTATTTAAATTTTAGATTACAAATAGATATTTTAGTGTTTAAAGTACAACTATATATAATATTTTAAAACACAATATAGCTTCTAATATAATTATGTATCTACATCTTATGGTATTCGTACGAAAATTTGCTTCACTATATTTAATTCAACACTTACACTTAAATTTTCAAATCACCAATTCTTTTAATTTGGCTATACAATTTAAAGTTCAATAGCACAGTCGAAATACTGGATTTTAAGACAATGCTATGCAAAAGATAAAATATATAAACAAAATAATTATTGTAAAAACTAATATTTTTTTTCTATATAAAATTCAATTAAACTTACCCATAATTAGTATTAGATAAACACAACACTTTATTGTAGAATTCTTCATCTTGTACTTTTGGTATATTTTAATATGGCAGTGGTAAAGATCTCGCCACTACTGCCATAGCAAGCAATTTACGGCCATATAAGAAAGGCACGAGGCGCAGAACATCCGTAAAAAATATAATATGTAAATTTAGGAATCGTACAGTATACGAGGCGTATTAGATAGCATTGTACCAACTTCAATATTTTTTAATGACAAGAACAAAGTCTAAGAACAAAGTTTCTGTGTTTAATTACGTTTTATATGTTCATAACCACGTATAGCGGATATTATTTGAAAAAAGAAATCTTTTTATTTTTTTTCAATAAAATCAAATAATAATATATTTATAAAATAAGGTTGTAACGTTAAAGCAAATTAGGAAGTGAGTAAAATACGAGAGTTACCTAACGCCTCATTGCAAGAACTAGGTAGTTACTTATGTGGGTAATGGATATATATAAGAGTCTATAATATATTGATGACGTGCGAAATGGTCTGGTTGATTAGTTTGTATAATTTGAATTAAATAATAACAAATATAAAGCAAGGCTATATAAAATATAATATCATATTTAATATATTTCCTTAAAAATCTACCATAATGAAGAGATTTTTCACCAAAGTCTGTTTTCAAGAATTCTTTTCATATTTGATAGGAAAATTCATAAGAAAAAGTATATATATATCATAATATTATTAACATGTGGTTGGTGGAATAATTTTATAGCAAGGATTCATACGAGCGCAGTTGCAATGACTGTACATATAAAAAATATTATTAAATTAAAAAAAAAAAAAACATCTTGTAGTAATAATATAAAAGTAAAAGTAAAAGTAAGGAATTAATATTGAAGTGTCGTTTTATCACATACATATTACATATATGTATTTGTATTATGGAAATATATTTAATGTAATTTTAAATGTGTTTAAATTTCCTAAATTCGTATAATATAGATTATATCATGGAGCATATAAATATAATTTTAGGAAGACATGTATATTTATTATGAAGAATAATTAAATATATTTGATTACTATCCAAAATGATGAATATGCATTTTGTATATATACTAGATGTACACGATTTTTTTTATGATACCAGGACCCGTCTTGATAAAAAAATAAGGGAGGGATATTAAGTAATTAAATGGGTTAAAATTATAAAAAGGGTAATTTGAGTTCTTAAATGGGTAAATTAGGGAAAATAAAAAAAAAATGCTACTAATGTGAACGTACATCAACATTCGAATAGGGCCTTTATAATTGTGTTAAGCATTAAAAAAAAACGTGTTATCAGCGCTCTTGACAATAATATAGCATAGAAATAGCTGATAAACGAGAGAGACCGCTGTGATAATGAAAAAGTCGGTCAAGTCTATAACTTATATTTTGTTGTCGATGTTCGCCTTAAAATTATTGCATTTTGAAGGATGAGTTTTAAAAATACTTTGAATATCTTATGGAAAATTTTTAGTAAATGAAACACAATTTAATGTAGTTACGAATTTTATTAATCATTATCATAATAAAATTGGTACTCCTGAGCTCTAAAGGTATCATTGGGAACCTCATAATATATAAGTATATATTTGGTTTGTTTTTATTTATATTTAATCATTACTCAAAAAGAGAATCGAACGCTTACAATAAACGATCTCATGATCACGACAATCTCGATGTCTCAGCGTATTTTGTACTTAAAAAAAATTGCCATAAAAGATTAGAGAACACATTTAGTATCACAGACCGAGAGATTTAAATTTTATTTATACATCTACATATGTATATGTATTGTATATATGTAAACAGCATTGTAATAGTTTTTGCCTTGCTCTAGTAAAGATAAGGTATTGAGTGTCACTACTCAGCAACTATTATATTGAAAGAGTGATTTTGCTCTAGGTTACGAATATACATACGGCTGGTCTTGACCCGTTATCTTTCTATATATATATATATATATATATATATATATATATATATATATATAAAAGCTTACACGTGGTTTACGTAACGACTACTATAGATTATACGTCTTCTTTATATATATTAACGATAAACTGAACAATTACATTGTAATATTTTTTATATTCGATATACATATAAATAACTAATATTATTTTCTCAAAGAAGATTGACGTACTGATGTTACATAGGGATATACGATTGATAAGCACATTACCCTCCTTTGCATCGTACAGTCGGGATACAACATCAAGAAGGGAAGAGCTTCGTGGTGTGACTATTCATTTTAATGCCCCTATAACTACCGCAATCTTGAACATTGCCCCTTCCTTTGTAAATAGGGGTAATAAAACTGTGCCGCCACTGACGCGGCATCGTCCCAGTACTCAAAATACGGTTAAAAAGATCAGTAAGCAGCTGTTCTTCATGAGTCGAAGACAATTTCGAGTTTCGTCAAGGGTTATTGTAGCAACAAGTCCGAGGTTAGGAGGTGCTTCAGACGGAAAACTACACGGGTGCTGTGTATTCAACAGCTCCATGAACTAACATCTCCACCTCTCTCTCTCTCTTTGATATCTACTACTCTATACGTATAAATAACATTGAAGTGTCTGTTTGTAATTTCAATATAGTTAAAAATTTTCAAATGCATGCTATTTGCTACTTACATGTTACAAAAAATTAAAACAGCATTTTTTAAAATATTTTGTCTGTCTGCCTTTCCGTTTGTCCGTGCTGATCTCTGGAACAGCTGAAACGATTTGTATGGAACTTTTAATAGAAGGTAGAAGAGGCCATGGAGCCATTTTATATCGGAATTCCCGCGAGATAGAGATTTATGCGGGGAAAACGTTATTTACCGATAACGAAAACGTGCGCGAGTACTTATCGGTTAGATAAAATATTACATATAAAAAAAATTGTAGAAAAAGTGATTTGAAACGAAAAAAATTAAAAATTCAAAGTACATACAAATCGATCAAGCGGGCGGAGCTGCGACCGGGTCGGTATTTGTAAATAATGCTTAAACATTAATATTTGTGCGTAAACAAAGAACACTATTTTCTTTGAACACTCCTTTGGGTTCACACTAAGTTTAGCTTAATATTAATGGGTTCCTTAATAAAGGACATTCCGCGTACATTCAAATTATCTTAATTATAGTATATTTATTCACAATTACTACACAATTTATTTTATCACCTATACAAGTGTGGGCAATTAGGTTAATGTACTTTAAATGAGTAAGGTACTATCAAATTGATCAATTTTAATTATTATTTAAGTAATTAACACAATTATTTTTGAATATAACGACTCTTTAGTTTATTACGTTCTAATTTTTTTGCTTCACGCTGTATCCCGCACATAGCAGGGTGGGTAGGAACCGTAGGCTGAAGGTGATAATAATTCTATGTGATAATAAGTGATAGGTGATAATAAGATAGGCGATAATAAGTGATAATACATTTCGTTCCCCACATTTGTTATTATAATAAGGCTGGTAGCTTGATTTATGGTACAGAAATACACACACACACACACATGTATATATATATATATATATATATATATATATATATATATATATATATATATATATATATATATATATATATATATATATATATATATAAATATATATATATTATATATATATATATATATATATATATATATATATATATATATATATATATATATATATATATATATATATATATATATATATATATATATATATATATTATATATATATATATATATATATATATATATATATTTTGTTTTTATTGAGTGGTTAGTTAAAATGTTTAGTTAGTTACTGCTTTAAAGATAGCGAGTAATAGCGATGAGTAAAATGGTTGGAATGGACCAATGGTATTATCTGTATGTTTAAGTTTACAAAATAAAAATTAAGTATCCTCACAGGATCATTTTGTTCTGATTTTGTATCTGATTTCAAACATTTTGTCTGTCCGTCTATCAAGATCATTCTTCTCAAGATTTCGTTTATTATTATCAAATATCCAACAAGTGTATGGAGGACAGAAAAGATCAAACTTCTAAATGAACGCAATCAAAAGATAACAGCGTTTTTATGAAATTCGCCTCGTAATCAACGCCTACGTACTTTCCTCTGACCTCGAATTGACCAAGAGTTAGAATTTACAGTACAAATAAACACCAGAAATTGGGAATCTAAGTGAAACCCTATCATAAATTTATATCTGTAGTTAATCTGTATGTATATAAAATGCTTTGTCCTGACTGACTGACTGATGGATTCACACACACACACACACACACACACACACACACACACACACACACACACACAAGCCGTAGAATCATGAAACTTCTATGGTTTGTTCTTTGTTTGACTTAGGAGGCATAGGCGTATAGTGAATCCAACAACTCAATCGGCACGAACGGGTGGCTACTTTCATACGTAATTGATACACTTGCACCCAAATTCAAGTTTTACAACTTTTATAAGTTGCACATCCCGTTAAACTATTATTAATGTGATTAGTACGGAATCCTCAGTGCATAAGTTCTCGCATATGACCTACCTTTTCTATAACGAAAAATGTAAAATTAAAACTAAAATAAGAAATTGAATATGTATATAAGAAACACACAAAAATTATGTTTATTCTTGCAACAGTACTACAGCAATAATCAATATCAATTTTGAAATATATTATTTGCAATAAAAATTGCGTATAAAACAATAATATATTTTCTTAGTAGAAAAATAAAATGGATTTACTAAGAAACACGTAGAGACGACATGAAGACCCATGTTGTCAATCACGTCACGTCAGTCTTGTGACTGGCGTTGGTGAGATGAACTTACGTGAATACATTACGTCAGATTTGGCATGCTAATAGTTCATAGCCTTAAACAATATATAAAGGAAGGATGAAAGGTAAGGAGGAAAATAAACACAGAGACGGTTAAATTACGTCAATTTATTTTAATTAATTTTGGCAAGTGGTAAAAGATTTTTTAAATTTAAAATATAAAAACATTCGAAAATTATTTTCACAATCTAACTAGATCTCATAGTAATAGTTAAAAATCATTCGATTTACTATTATTATAGTAACATTTAGCGATCAGAAGGTAATTTTGAAGTAGTATTTTGATAGAATGGCATCTATTGATAGGTAACTTACAATCATTTTCAAAAACCAATATTTTATGTTTAAAAATCTATAATATCTTAATATTCTAGTAATATTTTATAATATCTGACAACAGATCTCGTTATTCATTGAAATAAAATTTCACGGTGGTAGGCGTTTTCTATTTGTATAAATGTTGATATATCTTAAATACATCTACAGACCATAGATGAAATTGACGTAGTCCGTAGACTTACTTTAATAAAGTATAGAAAAGTCAACGATATTCATAAAACAATTTAAAAATGTATTAATGACTCGTTTATATATCGTTATAGTTATTGTAAACATAAGCTAAAAGAACTAGCTAGTGCATTTTTTGTCCGTATGTTTGTTTATTTATTCGCGAATCACTTAAAAGCTACTTACTAAAAAAATTGAAATTGATAAATTTCAGTATTGTAAATGTTTTTTAAACAAAATTAAATACCGATAAAGTCGTATTACTTACATTACTAGTAGACTACTAAAGAATGAATAAATTTTGACAGCTTAAAACCTAAATCAACATAGAATAGTTGTCATCCTGGCGTTCAATGAGGTTTCCGTAGAATAAAAAGTGATGCTAAATTATATAAAAGATTTTGTCGAATAAATTTTTTTTTGTCGAATTTTTACTTTTGTGTAATATGGGCATTATTTAAGTTCAAATAACTTTTTTAGTATAGCATTAATATATTTTTAAACATAACGTAATTGAAATAGAAGATATTTGTCAAGGCAAGATTAAAGAACGCCAAAGAATTGGTGTTTTTAAAAATAAATAATAATTTAATTTCATTCTTTGAATTATGGGGTTCCAATTAATATAAAATAAATACAGTTAGTATGATTTTGATTTTAAAATCAATTTTGGGGAGTGGATATTTTGTGTTTTACTATATAAATAGTAATAGTAAACCTGCTTACATATAGTCTATGTTATTTACATACACGTTTACATTTTAAATGATCACAATTATTAATAATAGACAAGACAATAATGGACATTTTTTTAATAATTCTTGGCTATTATTAACAATTTCACAATTAATATTATTTTAATTTTTTAATATCGATTAAAAAGAAGATCGAAGAATTGCATTGTGACGTGGGTATAAAATTTTAAAACAAACATCGATATAGCTAACATAATCGGGCGAAGCCGCGAGCGGTTAATTAAATAAAAACATGTTCTATATTTATTATATCTTTTTAAAACCGAAGTTAAGTACATAGGTAATAACTAATAACTAATAAGCAAGTAATAACTAATAACTTAACGTACTAACTAACTAACTAACTAATAACTAATATAAGGTAGACTAAAGGAACAGAGAATAGTATTTCCATATCTTCCTAATTACATTAAGGTTGCCAGCGGTGGAAGTACCAGAGGACTAAGCTTGTAATCTTATTATAACGTTACATATATTATGAACATACACAAACGCATTTATTTGTATATAAATCTTACATACATTTATAGTTGTAATAAAAAGTAATTGCTCGTCTCTATATTTGAACGAAATAACACGTACATTATGTATTATATAAAAAATGAAATAACTTTAAACGGAGAGATGATCGCGGTGCAGTGAGAGACGCGATAATCGAAACCACGTTCTATATCCACTTGGAAGAATTAATTATTTTCAGTTTGCCGTCCCTGTAATACTGAGTGCAACGTCGGAATTCGCATTACAATGTCTGAATATGAATTTAAAGAATAAAACAACTAGCATATGATTTACATAAAACGTGCAGATGTAATCGAATTTTCTCAATTGAAATTCATCCATTTCTCCAATAATCCTACATCTTATCCAATTTAAGAGAGATTTTCCGGGTTTTCATTTTCATCTAAATGGACCGTACTAGTAATATATTCCTGACGTCTGTGCTTGGCTCGTCTTCTAGAAAATTTACTTAAAATAAAAAAAAAATCATTTTGTATACGTAATTTTTCTCATGATACGATGCCATGTCTCGCATGTTGTATAATTGAATTAATCTTAGCAATATGTTTGTCATACACAGATCATCGAGCTCGAGATCTGAATATTGTAATATATTTATGATATTAGAATACATTTGATTACGAGATTGAAATTGTATATACCTTACAACTTAAAATTGTACTATATTTTAGTACATTTTATTATTTAAATAGTGTAATGAAGCATTTTACTGCCAGAGTTAGAATGTTATAAGTTGCTGTTGCTAATTTGCTGGCAATAACGTTTATATTTAGCACGTTTCTATATAGGAGACCTATACTTTAAAAGCTGAAAGCTGCAAAATCTGTATAAAGTGGAAAATTGCAATATTCCATTACTACTAGGTACCTATATATTATTGGCAAAGCCTTACGACTGCGTTCCTTTGAGACGGCTCGCTATTCAACGATTCTTATATTTAGTGAGTTTATTATTAATACAAATATATTGCTACTACGAAGAAATAAGTGAAATATATAATGCATATGAAAGTATGAGTATTAATTTACTCGTAGCTCAAAGTTTGTTTTTTTAAATTGATGTAAGCACTTTTTTGCAAGGTTTTTGATTAATATTCGTACCCACTACCCTTTTTGAATGTTTTAAATGCCTTATATAAATAATACACAATTAATAAAGTTCGCTCATTATTTTATAGAGACTAGAATAAAAACTATTACGATTTATAAGAAAAAGCAATATTTCTTGACAATTAAAAGCAATTGCTTGTTATTGCGCACTTCTGGGTCATCTGTTTTATATACACGTGAGTTTCTTATACATTTTATTTAATTTTTAAAGTGTTATTCCACACACACATATGTATATATATACATATATATATATATACATATATATATATATATATATATATATATATATATATATATATATATATATATATATATATATATATATATATATATATCTATATATATACATATATATATATATATATATATATATATATATATATATATATATATATATATATATATATATATATATATATATATCTATATATATACATATATATATATATATATATATATATATATATATATATATATATATATATATATATATATATATATATATATATATATATATATATATATATATATATATTAGATAGGAATTGTTGATGAAGCTTCACGGTGTATACCACATATAGCAAGAGAAGAATATAGTTTTAAGACACTCTTTTACCTCTTACCTCTATCCTCCTAATTATTTCAAATATTGCATGTTGAGTGGCAGAACTCATTGCAGCGTGTATAGTAAAATTATTATATAATGTATTGTAAAATTACTAAATCATATTACTGAATATTTGAACATTGCATAGATAATATTAAATACATATATATATTTTTTCAATATTTTGCTATTATAGTATTTTTTCTCGGCTTCAGAGTAAACACTACGCTCTCGACCCACCGTCCGTATTTGAGAGCACCTTATCTACCAAAGGAGAGAAACGTAACTAATTCATTACCCGGTCTATATTGTTATTCATCATTGGTCATTGATAAAATAATAATAGCATATAAGTAACATATCAAGTGACGTAACAAAAATAAATATACAATATTGTTTAAGTAAATTTGGAAGCTTTTAAGCCAATGTAGGCACTGGTTGGTGTAGTTTGTAGGTCTATTTAATTTGCTTTGAACAACTGTACAATTAATATACTGTGAGTGAATGAGATACTACTAAAAACAATCGCTTCACGTTATTTCCCGTATATAGCAGGGTAGAGGGAAGCTACTCAACTGGCGGAACCCAACACCGCACTTTGCCTTGTTACCAGAGCGAGGAGATGAAATGATTAATTCTCTCTGAGGAGGAACCGAGCCTACAACCGGCACTCAGATACTATTCTGCTGGGCCACGGCGGCCTCTGTTTCTGTAAGAGCCCATTGGTTAATCTTATGGTATAGGTTAATCTTATGTTTTACTAGTAAATCTTTATCGCACATAAATCTCTCTACATCAAACCAGTGGAAATGAATGCCAAGCAAAAGTGGGCTTAAGAACACAATGCAATTATAAAACAAAACTACTTTTGTATAGCTTCCATATATATTATTGTACATAGCTATAAGCTTATATAGTACATATTCTTACTCAAATTATATTATGAATAAATAATAAAAAAAAGACAATAAAAATTATTATGAAATAATTTTTCAGTTGGGCTTAAAGGACCGTAGGGAACGGTCTTCTCTGTACAGTATCAGGGAATTGATTGTAATGGCACGTTCAATATTATACAGAAAAGGATTTCTACATACCAAAGTATGTCAAATGTGTACCAAGAGCGTGAGCGAGTATGAAACACGTCGAATCTTAAAATTGAGAAACAGTCAATCTGACGCAGGCTGAAACGTGCAGCTAGATACTAGCGTGGGCTAGATTCTTTAAGTCGTCGTAGACATAGTCGACGATCAGAAAGATATATATATATATATATATATATATATATATATATATATATATATATATATATATATATATATATATATATATATATATATATATATATATATATATACATAATTAAGCTATTAATATAGTGAATAAATCATATAATGAATGATATCATGATTTTTAATTTGTGGGATCCATACTTTATCAAATTTCATATTTTATAAATAATTGTATTTCTTGCCCAAATGCCCAAAACTATAAAGATGACAACCCAAAAAATCATTTTCTTTTTCCATATTCAAATACTTATTGGCTGTGCTAGTCTTTTTTATTATATTGACATTACTTAAGTTATAATGATAAATCTTGAGATTTACTCGTAAAACCTACAATTTATCAATGGTTCTAAGTAATATATACATTAATTTCTTGTATTTTTATTTAATTCATGTAGTAGAAAAGTAATATGAATAATTATAGCGATTAGTTTTTTATCTAGTATTTACACACTTCAAATAAATATTATCTTACTCGTCGAGAGGACTTTAATAAACAAAAAATATGCCAAGCAAAAAGAAATAATTATGAATGAGACTTTAAAATATACCTTTTACCAGCATTATAGCTCTTTAGATATATTTTAACACAAGTAACCCATATTAAATATTCTATACTTATAATATTATTAGAAATAACAAAATTAACACGAAACAATAATTCGCACAGCAAAGGAAATTGTTATCAGGTCTTTAAATGACTTATCTTATCTATGCACCTACCTTCTGCCATTATTGCGGATGCACGGTGAAAACACAGCAAGAAGTGATACTGTACTGCCTTTGTCACTAATGGAAACCTTATGATCGCCTATAATTATATTAGCCGCATTATCTATTTTTACAGCTTGACATCATTTTATTTACACGTGAAACAAAATGTATTAGATAGTACTAGATTTTGTTATTGTTTAACTTGCTTGACTGTGGTCTTGTCTTTCTGGTTTTTTTTTTATTCTGTGGCGATCATGTTGGAGGTACTTTTTCCTGTCCTAATAATAGTGATATATTCGATGGTCAAACAAAGATTATTTTAAATAATAAATTAAACCTAAGTAAGTCTGACGATATTTGTTCTTCAGTTTAAAATAATAAATGAGAGAGGATTAAGAATTTCACAATATATTCTGCAATATATTCTTATTACGGTAAATACAAATTTAATAATAATAATAATAGAAAATATACATAAATATCTATATATATATATATATATATATATATATATATATATATATATATATATATATATATATATATATATATATATATATATATATATATATGTATATATATATATATATATATATATATATATATATATATATATATATATATATATATATATATATATATATATAAACATGTAGTATATTCAACATGTAGACAAGCTTTTATATGATGAACTTAAATATTGTGAAGTCATTGTAAAATGAATAGGTTTAATGTGATTTATTAAATCTTGTATTTCCCTTTTTAGGGCATTAATAAAAGTTTGTTACAAAAGTTTGTATTTATATTATTTTCTTTTATATTCTTTTGTTTTCGCTAGATACATATCATTGATCGCGTTATTAATTCGTCTATGAGGAGGCCTTATATCAATGTGACGCTACTTAAGGGTCACGTACGCTTAGCCAGCAGTGTACAACTTTGACAATAACTGCGTAATCATTAAAAAATATTACAAATAATTATTTAATTAATAATTAATATTATAAATAATAATGATTACTAATTAATAATAAATTATTAAATTACTAATTATTATTATTATTTATTAATTAATTATTTAATTAGATAATTAATTATTTTTAATTAGTTAATCCTTCGGCCTTTCAGCACATCTTGATAGCCCTGCCCCAACGATCTCTATCGTGTATATATCCGAACGAGTATATGCAAAGTTTCCTGCTTTGGTTGTAGTTAACCCTGGAGATTGCAGCAATTTTATAGTGGACCTAGTAATGTCATCCATACTCCAATGGGTGTGCATAATTTCATATCCCTATTGTTAGAAGCTCAGGAGTTTTTTTGGATTGAAGCTAATCGTGAAGGTGGTAACAATTTCTTGGTGAACCCACTAATGTCATCCATACACCAGTGGGTCTGCGATATTTCGTGTCCTCAATATTAACTGTTGAAGAGTTCTCTGGTTTGGAGTATTGCATGGTGTACCCACTAATGTCATCCATACCCCAATATGTGTGCAAAATCTCGGTGTCAAATTTCCCTGCTATGAATCGTTGAAAAGTACACCATTTTGTAAGATTTCAGCTCAATCGGACACCGGCAAGTAGTCTAAATTCAACTTGAAAAATTCCACCTTCACATACATACATGCATACAAACAAGTCAAGTTAAATAAAAGCTTGTAAAAAACATGACAATTTTTGTAATTTTTGTATGTGACAAATTGGATTCATAATAATTAACTATAAAATGTTCTTATTTAGGTGATATTTTCAATTGTACATAATTGTAAAGTGAACCTGAAGATTTTATATACAAAAAGAGTACTTGCTTAGATTAAGAAAATATTTACTTTAAATATACCAAAAGCGCCTTATTCCAGGAGGGCTAGGGATATTTTCAATATTATAACGTGAATACGAAAAGCTCACTGTAATCTTCTTACTGGTAATATAAATAATTCTACCAACCCGCTCAACCAAAATAGCGGCACAACTCGCTAGCCTATCTCTAGGATATTCATATACGAGTATGTTTTATCAAAAATCTTGTTTCTTGACAAACATCATGACTATGTTTGCTATCAATAGATTATAATCTAGAATTGTAGATTCCATAGATGGAAATACGTATTTGTGATGAATACGAGTGCGAATATGGACTGCAATATAAAGTATACAAATCTAGAAACATATCGGTCATATTTAACAATTTATAACACTTATTTTCGCTCCATCGCCAGCTCAGATGCAAAGATGGTGCATGCAAGATTACTAGATAACTAAAAAAAATAACCTGTGTGTAACAAATACATATATTTATATGTATATGTACAAACGTATCTTACTTCACACGTTTTTCCTTCTCCGTTATTCTTTCTATTTAATAAAATTTCATAATCATGTCCATTATTTAACACAATATTTTTTGTATAACACATATTCGTTTACTTATTGCTTTCTTTATTAATTTTAAATTAAGAATTAAAACATAAAACTGTGATAACAGTAAAGAATTAAGATTAGTTCTTCGTTGTAACTTAGCTCATCATCTCTGGCTCGAATTAAAAAAAATATTATAAAAAATTCTTATTTTAAGACGCGCATCCGTGGCGAGCGATGTCAGTCAGTCTTCTGCTTTCTCATACGCGATATAATTTTATTTTGATAGGATCCAGTAAATAAAAAACGTGCAGTAGGCCGTTAACTATAAAAAAATATAGGTCATTAAAAAAAATGTCTTATTTGTTTCAAGACATTCCCTTTCTCTGGTTAAAACAAGTTAAAACTTTGTGTATTGAGCGACGGATATTTTTTTATTTGTAGGTATTGTTTCGGCCAGTTTAGATTTCGTTTTTTAGAAAAACTACTTAGCACTGATATCAAATAAACAAGTAAAAGCGATGTGGTAACGGTCTCATAGTTAAAGTGAGGAAATGTATATGTAAAAATGGAATAAGTATTGTTCCGCTCGCGGCTTCACCTACGTGGACCAGACGAGGTTTTTTTTGTTATTTATAAAGCGGTAGCTGCACATGTTGCATTTGAGTTCACGTTACAAGCTTTGCATATTCTCAGCTTTACTCTGATATAGTATGTATGCTATACACAAACAAACATTTCTCTTGAATCATTCCGTCTTTAGTCTAAGCTACATTAAAAATAATTCTATGGCTTGGAAAATTTAAAAGGATATCCTTGGAAAGCGACTAAATTTTGTACTATAATATTTATGAAAAGTGAAAAAGAAGTAATTTGTCGTAAGTCCAATTCTAGTTCAGTCTTAATTCGGTTTTATAATTATTTTATTTATTTATTTATTTTTTATTTAACTTATGGTTACTATAGTCGACTAGTTGGACTTGGATAGGGACTTCAAAAGATAAGATTTAATGCTAAAATTTAATTTTACTTCTGAGCTTATACGTTGTTAAATTTGTTTGCCGATCTTCTTATCAGCGTAGTGAAAGGTAGAATTATATGCTCTCTAGGCAAGCAAAATTTCATTACATTCATAATATTACAAAAGTAATGCCTACGGCATATATCTACAGGATCAAGCCTTAGCCAAGCTTATACAATAGAAGGTAAATCAGTTGGTAATTTTTATATAAAAGTCTCCTTTTCTTCGCTGTAAAATTTCTTAAGTACAATAATACATTTTACACATAAAACAATATCTTGAAACATATTTTAAATGAATAATTTTATTTAAAAAAAAAAAAATTACCGATGGCTGAAATTGATATTTTTTAATTTGTAAATTAATAATATACATTTAAGCTATAATATAATATAAAATGCTTTGACATATATTATATGAATAATTTTTTCATTGTAATATGTTTTGAATGGCATGGCTTTTCAAACTTTGTTACTAAAGTCTGGCAGGTATAAATTTAAAACATATTTTTTTATATAATCTGCTGCAGTATGTCAGTTGAACCTCTGATTTTAGAGAACGTAAAATAGTATATAGTGACACTAATAAATATAAACAATGAAGGTAATGTATTACATTCCATTCATATTTATAATATATTCATTTATCCCAGACTTGTCTGCGCTTTGTCCTATATAATATTAGTTTCTTCCACCAGAAGCGTCTTAAAATTATCGTAATAATCAATAAAGAAATTCAATATAATCATATTTTACCAGATAGACAGAATTTCGACTATATTCTGTCTATCTATAAAGTATAAGAAATGTGTTGAAATTAAAACTATCAATTTCCCTTAATAAAAATGTTGAATTATATGACATTTTAATCTACGAGTGAAGTTGTAAATTTTGTACATATACACGAAGGCTACTACTATAATCCACGTATACGTATGTATTTAATATATAGCGGCGCACCGCAATTCAATATGTCCGTTTGCCGATATATTTCGGAAATTGAAATTATATATTTTGGTAAGAATTCAGTTTTAACAAATAACGATTCATTTTTTTTTGTTAATCAAGTTCCTCGTGAACTCATGTTAAATAAATAAAAAAAATCGTCATGTAAAACGTTTGTTGGTCTAAGCATAGCTCTTCCTATGGTAGGAAGTTGATAATTAATTTTAACACGATTAGTAGTAATTGACACAATATTTATAATTCAGAAAAGAGCAGTGCGAGCTATTTACAGCATGTGAGCTCGGGATTCTCTGCGTGAATTCTTTAATAAAACGCGTATTCTGACGGTTGCAGCAAAGTAGATTTATCATAATATTTTGCTTGTCCGTAAAAATATTCTAAATTATTCCAAAACAGTATATATAGACATAGTATAAATACAAGAAATAAAAAAAAGCTGGTAGCTTCTAGTTTTCGTCTTCAGAAGGTTAATAAATCATTTATGGCACAAGGATCAGATCTTCCAATGGAACAATTTAAAGTTAATATTGAAAATGCATTAATAAATAAAACGTATTATTCTATCCAAGAATATTATAATGGTAGCTATGCGTGGAAATAAATGTTCCTTCGGGAAAATTATGATTATTATAAATCATTTGTAAACTATATTTCAAAGGCTCTTTTCAGCAGAGCCTGCCTTTCGAGCCGGTGGTAGCTTCCTGGAAGACTGACACTACCTGACATTCCTATGTAAATTGATGAATTAAAAGTGCTTGTAATAGTCTAATTGAATAAAGAATATATTGCTTTTGATTTTGAAATGGATATAGGCTTTATAATTTTGCATGATTACCTATATAAGATAGGTAGTTTTATACGAAGCTAAACTTAAATATTATATTCTACTTATTATTAATTTTTTTTTAATTTTAGGGTCTTTAAAGGAAATAGTTTAGTTCAGGTTATTAATTTTATAATGTCACATTTAGTTTTAAGATTGTGTGTACCAAACTTGCTATGGATAAAATTCTAAAGATAATTTTAATTTTTTTAATATTTATCAGTCTCAGTGTAAACAATAAATGATTTTATTTTTATAGCTTTATTTATATAAGCTTTAAGGAAGATTATTACAAAAAATATTAATTTTGTTGACCAGAATGACGGAATTATCCTCCGAAATTGATTAGACATCATTATCGATTTCAGTTTAAATAAATCTCCAAAACTAATACTATAAATATGATTTGAATTAAAACTCAGTTATAAGGCTTCATTCTAATTTAATAATAAATTCCGTGTGCTAACTTGCATACAAGCTTTTTAATATAATATTTTTTAATATAATTTCTCAAAATAATTGTATTATAAAATTATAGTTATAAATCAACTATATATTTTGACATTCTAGATGGCAATGCTAAATTAAACGTCGATTGCTTATATAGTAATATATTTTATAATAATTTATAATTTTTTCAGTCTTATAAAAATCTGTCGAAATCCCGGTCGTATTTACGGGAAGCACCGAAAAGTTGTACAGTTATTGAGCAAGGCGGCAACAGTACCAAAACATTTCCTTTGCCAAAACAATGGAGTACTTTGAAAAAGACAGATCAACTTGCTGGTTGTAAGAATATTGTCAAATCGCCACACGAAAGAGGATCTGCATCAGAATCAAATTTGGTAACATTCTTCATTCAAGTATTTTATTACATAGATTATAAATTTTAAAGAATCAAAAAAATCTATTTTTCTAGCCAATTACTGATATAACAATGGATGAACTTACTCAAATAGAGACTGATAGTCACCATGGTGATGATAAAAGTTTACCAACAGACTACTCTAAGCCAAAACATCCTGAAAATCACGACACAATAAAATTGCATGACATTTGGAAAAACGAAAAGACTAAGAGTTTTGGCGCAGACAAAATGGTTGGCCGCCGTTTGTAATATTAATATTATATTTTCAGTTCTATTATGAAATATTGAGATGTAAACGTATAACTCTTTTGTTTTCAGAAAAATAAATCGAGAACTCGTAAGTATATTATTATGTAATAATTTAATTTAAATTTTTATATTTTAAAATATAATAAAGTATAAATATTTAAAATATATTTAAAATATAATAAAGTATATATAGTTTATGTTTTAAAATATAATAAATATAATATTTATTTTGCACTCGGGTTCCAGGTTCACCGTCTCCAATGATCACGGAGGATGCATTGACAAGACAGATACGTGACATCCATACGGAGACGAGGAAAAGTGCAAGAATAATAAGAGATTCTAAAGCGAGACTACTTGAAATACAAAAGGTGAATTATGTTTTTAACTTTTTTGTTTATAGAAATTTGTCGTAGCATAAATTAATTTTACTTTATAATATCTGAATTTCAATCATTTACGTATCGGGGTTTTTTTAAATATTAAGTAAAGGGATTATTTTAGTCTTGTTTTCCGATTATTTATTGATAACGTATATTGGATGAAGTATAGACGTATTTTTTGATTAGATAGGAGAAATTTGTAATATATATATATATATATATATATATATATATATATATATATATATATATATATATATATATATATATATATATATATATATATATATATATATATATATATATATATACATATACATATGTTGGTTTATAACATTTTATTTATGATCTCTAGTTTTTTTTTTTATTTCAGAAAACTCCATTACTTGAAAGCGATATAAAGGAAATTGGAGAAAGAAACGAACTGCTTCTCCGTGAAATGAAACGTTTTGACAAGTTGACTAAAAATATTCAAAAACTCGTGTCTGATGAAAGTTCACAAAAACGCAAATTTAAGGAAATGTTCCACTTGAGAGAAAATGTCGCTGCAAGTATTTATGGTAATCACTTCACGTTATGTCGCAGGCTAACTTAAAGTATAAAGTATTCCATTTACAGTTTTTTTAATATATTGTATAATATACATTTATATTTAATTTATTATTTTAAATAGAGAGTTTATAGTATCTTAAAATATACTCTACAGAGTCACCATCGTATCCAGAATGTGATCTAACTTCCCCAGAAGATTATGACCGTATGAGAAAAGACACTTCCACAATAACAAGTAATCAGCCAATTCGAAGCAAATCTGTACGTTATAATATATATTGAAAAAAATATTGTTACGTATAAAAATTTAAATGCCATAGAACATATTATAGTACAATTTTTCTCGCATATTTTAAGGAAATCGATCTTTCAAGAAGATTAAGTGAAAGTTATGACATGCAGGAGAAGTTGGTTGCAGATAATGCCGATTTGGAAGTCAAAAGGTATGGTTTAAATTTGTGCTTATAATCCAAACGTTGAAATTATATATGTATATATATATATATATATATATATATATATATATATATATATATATATATATATATATATATTATAATTAATATATATTATATATAATAATGTAAATACTTCCGAGTTCCGCATAATTTATTTGTACAGTATTTTAAATCGATTTCATATCATTTTTATCATACAATCTCCTTTGTGTGTTATCCATACGATGTGACATCAATGGCAGAGTGATATCAACTGGTACACTGGATAATTAAAAAAGCTACATTGAGCTTACCAACTTAACTACGATGTCTAAGAATCAAATTAGATGTATTTAACTAGTTCGTAATGACATATCTACCTTCAAATTTACTTCACGTGTCTGCTTTATTTTTCTATGAAACTAAATTTCATGGTGTAGAAGTACTACCTACTTATATTTACTACCTACTTATATTTTTTTTTGGCAAATTTTCAATAATTTTTCTGATTGAGGACTACAAGTAATGCTTATTGATACGTATTAATTATTATTATATATTATATCTAATCTATATTTATCTATATATATATGTATAGTAAAAAATGTTACTGATCTGTGTCTGTACATGGCCGATATATTTAATAAAATATTATTGAGGGCATTTATAAATGTAATAGAACCAAACATAACAATTTAAAAAAAATTGTTTGTCTATGCACAAACGTACACTTTTATCTCAGCTTAACCGGTTCAATCGGCATGTTTTTATCATTGTATTACGGTAAGTTTCACTTAATATGCTGGGTTAGTTTTATTTCAATCGGTTCATAAATAAAATAAATTATATCAATTTAAAGTATTTTGTACGATGAGATTGCTCCAAAGTAAGTAGTTCTGCTGAATTGGCAGAAACTTCAAATTAACTTCCCCACGTAGACAAAACTTCAAATTAACTTCCCCACGTAGACAAAGTTGCTGGCGCGACTATAGTGCCAATATTGTGATTCATTAAAACTTAAATATATAGAAAATTCTAATTTTAGAGAACTATTTTAAATCTGTAAAAAATTTATTATAGCTAAATATCAAAAATATAATAAAAATAAAATACGATGCAAAATTAGTAATACCCTTTAGTAACCCTAGTAATTTTTAGTTGTCTTATACTTTTCATACGAGTATAAACACACATTTTCTTTTTTAAATTTAAATTCAATGTCACTTTAATGTTATGTTTAATCTAAAAGTAAGGCTTGGAACAAACAAAGAGTTTTATTTTACCTCTAAATTTTATAATTATTATAAATACAGTTAGTTTGGCTAAATATTTATAATGTATACATACTATATATATTTATAATAAGCAAGTTAACGTAACGTAATACGATCTTAAATCTAGTCTCATCTTTCTCATCTTTAGATAAATTTTCACAATTCTTCAGGATTTTGCTTTTTTAAAATGTAAGTGTATTTTGTATACCGATGTGATGTAATATGATAAGAATTTTGGAGCTTGTTAATACATTTACTACGCTACGCATTCCTCACGCAATGTCTCCACATTGAGTGGAAATTTTCGAACGTCTTAACGTCTACCCTGCTATGTGCGAGATATAGCGTGAAACTAATTAATTCATTATATGTAATTAATCACTAATGTAATAATTAATTTATTTAGTTATTATATGTCTTAGAACTTACATTCAAAGTATTCGTATGTAAATTATAATTGCTTTCAGCTCCAATTATACAAATTGGATTACATTGAGTTGAATTATATACAACCTCATGTCAAATTCATTGTTGTCATCTGCGTTTAAAACAGGAACACTCTAGTAGTATCTAAATTGAAGTGTCAACTAGTCCAGCGACGCTATTGTCACATCAAAACTATTTTCAATACAAAATTGTAGAGTGATTATGGCGCAAACGTATTAACCAAACAGAATATTGCAATAATGATTATCATCAGGTTAGTTTATTTAATATAAATTCTAGGTACATACTTTATAAGGAGTTAATGATAAAAGATCAAAACTTGGAGACATGCCGGGCTCAAATCAAGAGACTTCAAGGCGAACTCAAATTAATGAACAAAGAAAATGTAATGCTTCACGAGAGATTAAATAGGAATAATCCAGAGGTATCTGTTGATAAGATCTGCTCTAGGCCTTTTTTTGTACGTTTACGAAGCGCGATGTAATGCAGTTGTTGAAGCGATGTGTGTGCAGTGCTTTTTTGTATGCGTGTTAATTGTAAAGCTTATTCAGCGGCTTTAGGCTTTTTAAATACAAAAGCACAACATTCTATATTGGCCGACAGTCGACGACCGATATTAATCCCATTCGAGGAGAATGAATAAATTTACGTTTTCTTCTATTTTTCGCTCTGGAAACAAGACAATGCGCGGCGTTGAGTTCCGCCACTCAATATACTATGTCATATAATTTGGGCAGAAGTGGGGAGTGTCGTTAACACTAGGTTCCCTCTGGTAATGTTCCCTCTCACTCACTGGGTTCTCTACCATGCTATGTGAGTGAAGATAAAAACGTTCTATCATTTATATACTTGTTAATTAAATTGGTAATACCAATTGTGATCTATAAACCGTAATGGTGTAAATAATATATATATATATATTTTTTAATATTTTTATCAATCTCAGGGCGATGCTACACCTGTGAGCCAAGATCCATCAAGCCAATATACACATGAAAAGGTAAACACGTATTATTTGTAAAAAATTTATCATTATATTTTTTAAACTTAAATGTTGAGATATATGAATAGAAATTAACTTTGCTATAAAATTTTGTTTTGGGTGTACTTTAAACGTATATTGACGTCACTGACTACTATGAAAGATGATCGAAATGAAAATTAAATTAAATTATATGTATGTGTCTTGTTTTTTTATGTACGGATGTTTGTTTGGATATATATTATCTATTATCTATCTATTGTTGTTTTTTTTAACATTGTTTTTTTCTTCTATTGATTTTAATTTTTTTGCATAGATTTTAATTTTTTCAGTCTTTTGACCTTTGTTCCCTTAAGTTTGTTACATTTTACAGGGGAAAACGAAAAAAAAATGATTAAAAAATATATTCATTAATAAATTAAAAAAATAAGAAATTAGTAACAAGTTGTTAATAATGTCTTATAGTATAAAATATTGTAGAGAACAGTAGAAGTAATCATATCTCTTCCACTGATAGATTTCATAATTTAAATGCTATTATCGTTATTATTATAATAATATTATGCTTCAATCAAAACATATATTCTATACACGTCTGGTGAACTTCGCCTGGTTTTGACTATCTAGACCTGGGAAACTAGGAAAATTTTAATATATAAGTATTACGACGATAGGAAGTCTTACTATATAAGATATACTTATTATATCAGCTTGACATATTAATAAATAATATAGTTGTTTAGAAAAGTTTTCTATGCAATTTTGTAGCTAAGCCGACTTTATTTCGTAGAATGTATAATAACATCTACGTAAGTTAAGGGGTAGTTTGTAGGGGTACAGTAAGTTCAGCTAGAGGGCGCTCTGCTGTCTTTTATTTTATACAATAACTTTATGTTTACAATAACATATCCAAGTAATGCATTTGTTAAAGATTATTTTATTGTTTTAAGGTAAGAGAAACAAACGTGAAAAACGCAGAAGATTTGGAAACAAAATTAGAAAATTACAAGATTTCCACAGAAGACCTAGTAAATACCCTATATAATTGACATAATTTTACAGTTTTACTTACTTTGTATCAAGTTAATCTAGAGTTCATCATCATCATATTAACATAATTTGAAAACAGTGACACTCGGTCAATGTACGTACAATTTTATAAAAATAGTAAAAATATTTTAGTTGAATTTCTTTACTTTATTCTTAACTAAAATAAATTTTATTTTGTTATTCACTATCAATAGCTCATCAATGTCATATAGTTTGGAAAATACCTGAATATAAATAAATTATAAAGAAAATATTACACAAAAAACATAAAAGGAACGAAAGAAAACTAAATTATTTGCGGCTATGTAGATCTACAAGTACAGCTTTTCAGTACAGCTTATCTTAGCAATAGATGGCGTTTTTCATAAACAATATTTGTCCTGAAAATCCTGAATATATACCCGATAAGGTTTATATGAAAGTAAGCAGTCGTGGCCGAGCGGTTAAGGCGTCTGATTAGAAATCGGATTCCCTTCTGGGGAGCGTAGGTTCGAATCCTGCCGACTGCGTGCACCGTCTTGACTTGCACTTTTTGTTTTTTTAGTTTATAATGCCTAGCCTTTCCTTTTTCATTTAGTCTGGGGTCTGTAATTGTTTTTTTTAGGTGATTCTCGTTGAAAGTTGTCTTCTGAAACCTTAAAAGTAATTTGATTTGTTGTAATTTAAACAATAAAACTGAAACAAGGTTCCATGACCGCGGTGGATTATTAAAAGTAGTTTTGCTAATAGACGGAGACAACTAAAAAAAAAATGAGATGAGATTTTATGTTTAGAAGCTTTATAGCTGTTAGAGTACTGTTTATGAAATACAAATTGGCTACAAAATAAATATCTCCAATGTTTATTTACAATATGTTTTATTGATTGCTGTAATTGATACTATATCGGGACATGTATCAACAGCAGTGACAATCGTTTCGACCTATTAGTTTTAATTAATACATGTACTGGATATTTAACATTTCCAGTTTTTCTTAAATATTTTTATAAATATAACATGTATTTACGTCTGATTTAAAAAATATAACTGATATGAATGATATAGAGAATATAAATAGCACGGCGTTGAGCTTCACGCAATGTCTCGAAAGCAGGAACGGAGCATCTGTACGAACGGCTACCTCTTCCTGAACCTGCAATATGCGGGTTTCAGCGTGAATTTATAAACAATATTTTGTAATTTATCATGTACATTAATTAATGATTTTGAATTCTAGCTTGCTTCTTTTTTATATACTCACGTTCTTATGTCGTTGTTATTCTTAGATACACTTTTAAGCATTTTATAATCTTTATAATCTTTATTTACGACTAGCGACCTACTCGCTCTTTTTTTTAACTAAAATAAATGTAACCTAAGTTACTCTTTATTCAGCTACCTATCAGTAAAAGTCCCGTCGAAATTGGTCCAGCCGTTTCAGAGAGTAGCCGGAACAAACAAACAGACGGTCAAGAATTGTAAAAAAATTATTTTGGTATATATATACCGTATATATAATCATATGCATGTAGTAAAAAGCGATTATTTTAATATTTTAGAAACAAACACTCTCAATTTTATTTATTAGTGTATAGATATTGTCAATCACTATATTTACTTACACTATTATTATAGGAGCGTCAACTTAGTGGACTAGAAGTTGAAGTACGTAATATTCGTGTAGAAATGGCGGACGTGAAAGCCGTAAAAGCTTGCCGAGGCGGCGGCGCGCAGAATACTTGCTTCGAGCAACCGGTAATAACTTTATTAAATAATGCTGTTACTTGTGTGAGTGACATCTTAAATATGTACTATGCTGGTGTATGCCGGTTATTTTGTTTACGTGGACTTTATTACGTAATGGGTTTCAAATAAGAAATTCTTCTTCTTCTCTTTAGTTCTGGCGTTTGGGGTTACAACGTCACGTTGAATGGAGAACAACGATATTGCTATGAATAGGAACAATTAATTCAATATCGCATGCAATGTCATAGCAGTTTCTTTTCAGTATTGATGGAAGTTGTCTTTGGCAAGTTAAAGAATTACAAAAATGTTAACTTAAATTACCTTTGACGTAATTGTGTGTGGACATTATTACTTCAGAATTTATACCATATAATTTATACATTAAATTAAAATAAAAAAATAATAATTTTAACTTAAACTTTTTTAAATTTTTAATGGAATTGGAAGAGAGATATGGATATGCAAAGAAAAAATTTTGTTTGCTTTCCTTCAGCTACACGCTGCGTTTGTGTACCGCAGAGCGGGCATTGAGGATTTAGTGTCAAGACCCTCCGTTCTCCGCTTTACAACCAAATTTAAGAAAATTCAACGACGCACTTTGTCTCAAAAATGATTCATTTCCCGAGTACGGTTCGAGCCCATAACCATCACGTTTTCATTCGCACGTTGTCCCACTGCGCCAAGGTGGCCTCTATATACGAGCTTATTCAATTATCCTATACTTTCTCTACAGCCTGGCGGTCCACCAGTACCTCCTATGACGAGAAGCGTGAGTTAAATTTTAAACATTTCAAACTATATTTAAATATATATTTATTGTTATATTTTAAGACTGCTAAGCTATTGTTATAATGTGGAAATGTTCGTTTACATCCTTAACAAGATCAAGATTCTGTCGTATTTGTCGTAAGCGTCCCATTTTTCGCTCATAAGCTCTAGCTCCGTATGACAAAGAGTCAAATTACTTACACAATGAACGTATTCCACGCATTCTTATCCCTTTGAGTAGATCCCACGCATCCAGGCTTTTATATAATTTATGTATATCACGGTATGAAGGAACAGCGCTGCTAATTTGCTTGTAAAGGTTTAGGTTGGTGTAATGAGATTTTTTACGATATATGTCGGTATAAAGAATGTTGTAATTTATATTTTTTTACACAACTATGTATACTACATCTGGCTGTGTCTAAATAAAGATATAGTTTTTTTTTTTAAATTAGTTTATTCGTATAGCAAATAGCACGGTGGCCAGAGGGAAGAACACATTCGTTTCCTACTTTCCGGTTCCCAATTTTGGAAACATTACGTGTTCAGTGGCGCAAGTACCTTTTCCCGAGTGAGAATCGAACCCGCAAACTGCCCAGTCAGACGCTGTGCCGATGCGTCACGACGGCCTCCTGATTGATATTGATGCATTAATAGTCTCACCTTTAATTTTTTTGTTAAATTTTTATTAAAATATTTCATAAGCTGCGTGTCTTATTTTATATAATAACCTAAATAAAATTATTTACAATTCAAATATGTATAACGTAATTAAGTATATGACTTTCATATCATATATAAACCAACCGAACTCTATATTGTACTTGCTTAAATAACCGCCGTACGTTATGTGATATAAAACAAAACAATTATTGTGAACATTAAAAAAATATTAAACGCCACACATCCACCTCAGCATCTTCATCTCCGTTACGTGAAGCTCCTGAGTGTGCCGAGATAATGCTGGCCAACATTCGCTGCCGTATAGAAGAACTGGTCGGATCATGCTCTTGTATATCAGCCCCTTGAGTTTGGGCGGTATTCTGCGATCGCAGACCACACCAGTGACCTCCCGCCATTTGGCCCAAGCAGCGCTAACCCGGGCGCGGACATCGTGGTCGATGCCTCCGGACTCGTGCATAATGGATCCAAGGTACCTGAACTTCTCCGACTTAACGGCTGGCTCAGGCCCGATGTGGATGGTGCTCGAGTCTGGGTTCCCGCAAGCCATGTACTCGGTCTTTGACACATTCAGTTTAAGACCACCGTTCTCAAGCGCACCCTTCCAGGTATTCACTTTACGCTCCAGCATCAGTCGGTTATCGTCAATGAGTACTATGTCATCGGCATACATCATCAGCCATGGAGGCTGGTCCTGGATGTGAGCCGTGACAGTATCTAGCACTACATTAAACAAAAGTGGACTAAGAGCTGAGCCTTGGTGAACCCCTACTGTAATTGGGAAGGGTTTGGTATCGCCAACAGCGGTCCTAACTGTAGAAACAGAGTCGTTGTACATGTCTCTGATAATAGCAACATAGGATTCAGGGATCCCTTTGGATCGCAGTGCCCACCAGATACACTGACGTGGCACACAGTCAAAGGCCTTCTGCAGGTCTAAGAATGCCACATGCA
Source organism: Dione juno (assembly GCA_037127375.1). NCBI lineage: Eukaryota > Metazoa > Arthropoda > Insecta > Lepidoptera > Nymphalidae > Dione > Dione juno. The sequence continues at coordinate 2,252,969 of JAXRJS010000003.1, forward strand.
GAGCTCTCCTCTTTTCCCTGTGTGCCTCCATCAAAATTCTGAGGGCAAAAATGGCGTCCGTAGTGCCTGATCCTGGCTGAAATCCATATTGACACTCAGAGACAGTACACTCTCGGCGGAGCCTGAGGGCAATCACGCGCTCGAAGAGCTTCATGGTGTGACTCATAATCTTAATGCCCCTATAACTACCGCAATCTTGAACACTGCCCCTTCCTTTGTAAATAGGGGTAATAAAACTGTGCCGCCATTGATGTGGCATCGTCCCAGTGTTCAAAATGCGGTTAAAAAGATCAGTAAGCATGAGCACACCACGAGAGCCTAACGATTTCCACGCTTCGATCGGAATATCGTCAGGTCCCACCGCCTTACCGTTCTTCATGCGTCGAAGACAATTCCGAGTTTCATCAAGGGTTATTGGAGCAATAAGTCCCAGGTTAGGAGGTGGTTCAGACGGAATACTACCCGGGTGCTGAGTATTCAGCAGCTCCAAGAAGTAACTTCTCCACCTCTCCTTCACAGAAGCATGACTACAAAGCAGCTTGCCCTGGGAATCTCTGACGCAAAGACATTTTGTGATATCTTGCGTCGCTTTATCCCGAGCACGTGCCAATTTGTAGATGAGCTTCTGCCCCTCCACAGTTTCAAGTTTATCATATAGAGGTAATAAACTTTCACTGCGGTCTCTGGCTACAGCTCTTTTGCTGGCACGTTTCGCTGCTATGTACTCCAGTCTGTCTTCAGGAGAGTTGGAACGCTGCCACTCCTTAATATATATATATATATATATATATATATATATATATATATATATATATATATATATATATATATACATACATACTATAGTAGTCAATAGTAGTAGATAAAATTTTATATTATAGATATATTGATAATCTTATTAAAATATTATATAAAGTACTCATTTAAATTTACAGTGTGGTGTTTGCCCACCATGTCCCGCACCATGCAACCCAAACGCCCCACCGGTGAGAATATTAACAATTTATTATTTAGTAATATTTACTTTAATTTCCGATATTAAATCTTCTGTTATATTCATTTTATATTAGACGCCAGCAGAAAGGGAAGTTCAGAAACTTAGTATACAACTTCGTCAAACAGAAGAAAGCTTGAAGACTAAAGTAACTGAGGTAGATATATATTAGCTATTATTTATTATTTAGCTTCAGGCAGCATCTCCCTCATAGCAGGCATCGTAGGCAGAGGGCACTGTAGGTTGAAGGAACCTAGTGTTAACACTCTTTTTCCCGCTTTCCGCCATTACGAGTTAAGTGGCGCAACTTAACGCCGTGCTTTATCTTGTTGCCAGACAGAAGACAATGAATATCATCCATTCTCCTCGAGCGGGAATCGAACCTTGTGAGAACCGTCGCGTTTACAGTCAGATGCTGTGCCTCTGCCCCACGACGATCCTCTAAAATGATATTGTATTTAATAATATATCCCTTCTTGTATATACTGTTGCTTTTTCTTGTATATGTGTTTAGTGTGCGATGCTACGAACAGAATTACTGAAAAAGAAAGAGGAATTAGAAAAGGAAAGATGTCAACATAGGGAGGTCCAAAATAAGCTTAGGGAGCTCGAAATGAAATTTGAAGGTTTAACAACACACACTAATATGATGCTGGGTACCAAAGAGCAAGCCTTTGAGCAAGAAGTCAACGTGAGAGCGCTAAAACAGTGTTACAGGGAAGCGCGAGAGGAAATAGATGAGTTGAGAGTGTTAATGAAAGAACAGAATAATCAACTACAAGACTATAGAGTTAAAGTAAGTTTAAGTTTATATATATATATATATATATATATATATATATATATATATATATATATATATATATATATATATATATATATATATATATATATATATATATATATATATATATATATATATATATATATATATATATATATATATATATATATATATATATATATATATATATATATAGTTTAACGTGTATATTAATGCTTTACATGTTTGCGCGCAGTAGTAGGGAGAGAGTATTTCCGCCCCGCTTTTTCTTGACAGTGTGAAGAAAAGAAAATATTCATGCAATATCACTATATTAAAATCTCGTTGACAGTACAGTGACAGGCGTTGCTTGACTTTTGGTTTGCTTTATAGGAAAGTTACTAAAGTTACTATAAAGATTTACTCAACCTTGTTCTGTCGGCTAACAATGTTATTAAGCTGACACTAGGTTTCTAGTCTGACTTCGCTTGGGACGCTAAATGGTACTTATTAGTCCTTTTGAACTCCGCTAATGCTTTTAATTGAAAGTTATATTGAATTTTAAAAAAAATCGGTATAATATGTTAATGTTATAATTTTTGTTCTATACTGCTGCTGTGATATCGCTTTGCCAGTAACAGTATTTATATCTTATTTTGATTTAATAATATATTTTTCATCAGTATCTACAAGCTCAGCAGCTTGTTGAGGAACAGCGAAGACAAATGGATATGATGGACATGGATAACACGAGGATAAGCGAACAAATAAACTTGGAAATACAGCGCGTAAAGGTGATGCATTATTAGCTATTATGCTATACTAAAATAAAACTAGATCGATCATAGACCTATGGTTATTATATATTTTTATGTATTGTGTTCTCCATTATATCATGGAACATGGTAGTTTTTTTTCTTTTTTGGTTTTTTAAGCTCAACGCTTTCTTTATCATATAAAGAATATTATTTATATAAAGATATCAAAAAAATGATTTTCGCCTACTTTAATTTTTGTTTTTTAATAGATCAATGACTGTACCTAAATAATATTCTAATTATATATTATATAGCATACACAAAGTACATGGTGTACCAGTATATAGATTGGCTATTGATAATATTTTTGTCCGTCAAAATTGGAACTTTTATAACGTTTTATAGGTTTTTTTTTTACATTTTTGAATATGCGTTTGACATGTAATGTTCAATGCAGGTGCGAAACTGCGAAAAAGGTGCCAGTATTTTAACGAAACCCCTAGTGTCGTTAAAATACTGGTACCTTAAAATAGACTAGAAATTGTTGAAATATCGATTGTATATTGTATAAAGCTAATATTCTATAAGCTTTGCTTTTAGAACTCTTGAACGTAGCGTGTAGCGTGTGTGACTTTGTTTGTACATTAGTATTTTTCTTACTTTATAAACATTTTTTTTGTAAGTGTTGATAAAACTTCAATGATTTTATTATTTAAGAGGTGACCCAACTTGGAATGCATATAACATTGTAGACGGAGGGAACCGTAGGATGAAGAAATCCATTGTTAAAACGCTCCGTTCCTCGGTTTCCGCCTTTCGTGTTGCATTGCGAATTGAGTGGCAGAACTCAACGCCACACTTTGCCTTGTTACCAGTGCGAAGAAAATGAAAATGATTCATTCTCCCTGGGTAGGAATGGAACCCACAAACCATCGTGTTTACAGACGTTCGACGACGACCAATTCTCATATAGAATAGATAGTAGCGATTCACAATGATGTATATATATATATATATATATATATATATATATATATATATATATATATATATATATATATATATATATATATATATATATATATATATAACTTGAATAAATAGAATGGAACCCCTTTTTTTAAATCTATTGATTGCTTTTATATAAAATACATATGTTAAAAAAATAAGAAACGTGATTAGGTGCTTTTTTAATTTTTAATTTCTATAATGGTTGAAGATATATCCGTACTACGCATATTATAAGGCTCTATTTTAAATATACTCATATTTATTCCGAGTGTGGTAAGATTTTGTGTAACATGGCATTTTACTGTCTAATACACATAGTAGAAGAATATATGTAGGTAATCTTCACTATCCATATTGTAAATTGTACAAATGTAAAATAATAATTAAAAATATATATATATATATATATATTTTTAGATATATATATATATATATATATATATATATATATATATATATATATATATATATATATATATATATATATATATATATAATTTTTAGATCAAGTTCCAAGAAAAGTTACAAGAATTAGCGCCTATTCCGGACTTGTTGAAAGCAACTCAGATGAAATTAAAGGATGCGCAACAGTCGCAAGCAATAGCAGAACACAACGCTGAACAACTGGCCAGGGAATTAAATTCCGCTAGAGAAAAGGTCGTGGCACACATCTTACATATTATTGACCTACTTAAAATGCTAGTTGTTCATGTTGAAAGTCGGGAAGTCGATTTCCGATTGAGACACATCTTTCTATATTTTATGGCGATAAAGTTGTTTTCCTTGGTTTCCTATATATAATTAATGTACATTTTTTATTATAGGAAATAAAAGATATATAGGAAAAATAAAAGCAAAGAAAATCGGCATATTGTTTGTTTATATGTTTTAAAGTTAAAATTATGACATATGTCAAATGTATAATTATAAAAACAGCTCTCACTAGAATGGATCAGGTTCGGTATATTATATTTGCTTAGCCTCGAATTGAGACCTCTTCAGGTAGACCGTGCTAACCGATTGTCTAAGAGAACTGAGACTCTACTGTTATCCTAATATCTTCCTGAATTAAAGTTTGTAAATGAGCGAATAGTGAAAATACATCTTACAAATTGTAATTTTTGTTTACTATTTAATAGGTCCACGTATTACTACATAATAGTCTTAAACAACCTGAAAAGCCACAGGAACGTGGCACAGATGAGAAGCAGATGGCGCTACTCCAGCAAAGAATAGCACAACTGACTGAGACCAATATGTCATTGAAAAGCGAAATCGAGCGGCTTAAGTAATTTTAATTTATGACATGGCTTAAGTAATATAAGAGTATATTTAATAAAATCGTTGGCCAGTGCTTGAATAAACACTCGCAAGCGATTATGTTCAAAATATTAAATTTCCCAGATTCTGTACGACTAATCGCGGCAGTTGGGTTCCTCACCACAATCCGCCATTAGCAATGTTTTTACAAATATATAAATGTGATACTATGCTAAGAAAATAAAACTTTTTAAGACGTCACTAATTTTGAACAAATAATATTGAATTTCCTAAAAATCAAAATTTTGGCAACAAAATTAATGACGGTGATTTGTATTCTTATATCGTTAATATTTTTCTAATTTTGCCTGCATCATTTTATAATCATTTCTAAACCGTAAACGAGATTTACCTTCCGGAAAATGATCTCATAGAGAGGAGATGTATAAATAAAAGACTAAATAACTTCTAACAATGTAATTACAGAGCTAATGTAATACGTATGGAAGAGGGTGTGCTAGCAAATGAGAAGCGTTTGCAAGAGAAGATGCACGAGTGCGCTCAACTCGGTGGCGAGTTAGACCGCGCCCGTGACGAAGCGGCAAGAGCGTTACAACGTGCCAATGAACGTACCGAGACTATCAGAAAGTAAGTTTTTAGGATATATTTTTGAAATTTTCCTGTAGTATCAGATATTGAAAGAGTATATAAAAATCTATAAATGTAAGATTAATCTAAAAACTTTTAATTCCATAATTCCTCTATAATCTGTAATTAAAATGTTGTTAATTAAAATACCGTTAAATATAAGTGTATTCTCGGACAAAAAATTGTTTTGTAGAAATCAGAGATTGGGCCTTATACGTCGTAACAATTTAATATAATATTTTTAAATAGATGCATGCAGACAACTGTAGGTGAGTTGGAGAGGCAATTGGCATCATCAAGAGCTCAAGTCAAGACTGCCGAAAAGGATCGGGAGGAAGTAAGACTTTTTTTTAATTACTATGTCATACATTATGGACACATAGTCCATTCCACTTGAATATAGGGACCTACCCTATATTGCTTAGATAATACTTAAATCTACACTTACATGACAAAACTAGTTTTTACATGCGACTTCACACGCGTGGTCAAGAGGTAATAGCTATAAGTATTCCAAGTTAGGCTGGGTCGTAGTCTGTCAGTGTGCCACATCAAATTGATTATTGATTAATGTGATGCAGTATAGCCTATAGCATATATATATATATATATATATATATATATATATATATATATATATATATATATATATATATATATATATATATATATATATATATATATATATGTATATATATATATATATATATATATATATATATATATATATATATATATATATATATATATATATATATATATATATATATATATATATACATACATACATACAAATAAGTTTATTCAACCAGTAGTTCTGAAAATAGCGCGGTAAACAAAACACACTTTATAATAGTAGTATAGATGGAAATCGTCTCTATCAGTATTCTTAAAATGAGTCCAGTTTTTCCTCCTACAAGGGAAGTGGGTGTCCGTTTAGTATATATAAACTATATGGTTCCTTAAGAAATTTTATAGCAATTCCTTGTCATATAAATATTTTAACATTTACGGTTGCGACGATTGCCAAGCCAATTGTAAGGAAAAACGTCGTTTTATACATACATCATTGAAATTGATTTTATATTATATATTTTTCACAGCTACAATGCCGCATGCAGTGTCAAATAAAGAGGTTGAATGAGAATTTCGAGCAAGCACAATTTCGAATACTCGGTCTTCAAACGCAAGTGCAAAACCTGCGGCGAACTGTCTCTAGCACCGGCGAAGGAGAAGGTGACGCGGATATGCAAGAATGCGCTTGCAAATCTATGTTTGACAATCCATAGCTACTGGGATCTATGGCGATTTCTTTTAAACTGCATTTTCTTATATTAGATATATTTTCGATTTGTTTTTATACACAGTTTTTTTTACATTTGTTTACTGTGAGGCAACACCTTGGACTTAGTAAATGCTATTTTTGTGTTTTAGCCGAATGTTATTGAGTTTGATGGTTTATACTTTGATGATATTATATATTATGTATGTACTACTTGTTGGATTATAAATGAACAAGTTTTGTCTTCTGAGGTTTATTTTAATTACAAAGTTGCTTGATGTAGATAGTTTTGTAATAGAGTGGCATCGCCTTTTGTTGAAAAGGGTCATTGTTATCATTTACTTTGATCCCACTTGCTCCAAATAATGTTATTCTCTTGTAGAAAATTATTACTGTATGTTAAAGCAATATGTATTACATTTCACGGCTTTTAAAAATATCAACTTGTTAGCTTGAAGTGATTTGAAAATTAATAATGAAGTATATACTTGTATATACAATGTTTTATATTCATTGTAATTGATTTTTGATGGCTTATATGATTATAGTAAATAATATTGTATGCGTGTGTTCATAATTATTTTCCTATTATTATTATTTATCGTCTCTAAAATCTAACTTGAGCCTCTTGAAATGAGTTAAATCTAATAGTTTTTTTTGTGTTTAGTTTTAATTCACGCTTTTCCTAAGCAGCCTAATATTAAGATACGATTTATATACTTTACGCCCAATTTTTAAGACAAGGATAAGACAAATTTCGACCCTTTAGACGGGATTGAACCCAAAATTTTGACTGCTTGTCTATGCTCTTCAATTGTGCCACGACGACGGAATTTTTAATTTACAAGAAAAAGGTCAAGGGAAGGTCAGTGAGGTAATGCAATGTTTAAATATTACAGCTAACATGAAGCTGCAATATATACCTCGAAAAGAATATATAAAATGAGAGACGCAATTTTTTTTGAAGATTTTTTTAATTCTGTTGTAAACAAAACAGTATAATTTCTGCCAATAAGTCCTTTTCGAAATAAAGAAAAAAATGTGTATTTCAAATAATATTCTAGTTATTTTATGTTTTCTGTGTTTCAACTGAAACAATGTAAACATTGCTTCCGGCTGCAAAACAAGATCGTAACGATTCTTGTGCAATGTGAGTTTCTTTGTGAGGCGGTCGGGCCAAGCCGTGGAAACGGTCGACTGCTTCAGATAATGTACTGATTGCTTCGTCTGGGCTTTCTTCATCCATGAACTTAGCTCCTTCCTAAAAAACAAGCTTACATTAAAGACCCATCTTGTGTTCGTTTAAGGTTTATAAAATAATTTACTGTAGGTATATTTTTTATTATATTCTATTCAAATCTTATGACACCACCTGATATTGCATCAAGCATTTTTCTATGTCTTGATGATATTCCTTTTTTAAGTCTTCGCTGATAGGTGCAGAACATTTAGGGCATCTATTTGGTAAGATTTTATGAGAACTAAATTTCCCATGACAATTGTTATTGGGACACCTGTAATTATTAAAAAAAAATACATGACATATTAATTTAATATATATCTTAATGTATATTTAAAATGTATCCGAACGTACGATGAAACTGTATTATATTCTGTCTTATAAATAAAATATGAAAATGAGAGAGTAATATTAAAATATTTTGATGTACTTTTTTTAAATTTCTAAACATATTTACCTAAAAGATACGCTTGATTCGGTATTCATATGCTTAAGAGTCGGCCAATCTTCATTACAAGCAATACATTCGCAACGGAACCAATATCTACACGCTAGCATCCTTTGTCTTTCCTTAAGGCTTCGCATTAAAAAGTGTGGGCCGTAATTTTCAGAAACAACTTCCCCGGGACGAAGCGGCCTTGTGGCTCTCAAGACTATTTTTTGGTTTTCAAAATAGCTGAAATTAAACATCAAGCGATATTAGTTACTATCCGTTCCACCATTTTGAATCACACAGTGCCTGTGGTTCTACTGACACAGATAAAAATACTGATATTTTATATATATTAATTTAATAATCCAGACTTGTCCATCCGGATAATGTTAAGTAACATGTCCGATAGAAAATTTAAGTCTATAATCCTTGCGTTCACTCGGCTACGTTTCATAAAATGTTTGGGATTACATATTTTTTAAAACCAAATATAGTTTATTTTTCATTCTCATTACTTTGAGGTATTAAAAGCTATTTGGTTACATGTAAGGCTTGAAATTAAAAGTATGGTGAAAATATAGGCTTTAAATTTGGACGGCTGATTACACGAAAAAAATGTAAAAATATTAGTTTTGTATGCAAATCAATACCAGTCATGTTGACTATGTATTTAGTTATTTTTGTGTTCAAAAGTCTTTACTAGTGCCTTATAATGAGTTGTCAGTCAAGGAACAGGCCCAAGTTAATATTATAAAATATATAAATACGATTTCAAAATGCACAAAAATTGCAGATAATCTGTATAATTTATTTACTAATAACGCAATATAGTGCTAACCGCCTAAAATGGCAGCTGATCTACTGCCTGCATGACCATTCACTTATTTTAGAAATAACCAATCACCTATTAGAGATGAAGAATATTAGAAAAATAGTAATTTAGTACATTTATTTTTGTCATTCAGAGTTAAGGTTTTTCTATAAATATCATACAAATAAAATAGCGTTGTTCCATTAAATATTGATTGTAAAAATGTGTAGTATAACCGGTATACATAAATAACAGCCAAGAAAGATACGAAGTAGACGACAAAGAGTCTGTAACAGGACTAACAGTTTTTTCTGCACTGATGAGTTGATGGAACGCGTGGCTGTATATAAAGCAAGTACTGCTCTTGTTACACGACAGTGAAAAGTATAAGGTATTGCAAAACATGTGTGGTACTGATAAGTAGGAGATGCAGAATTAGTTGGATGATTCCTAGTAGTTACATCAGTAGTTCTATTGAGAATTTCCTTCTCTATTGTGAAGGTAATTGGGTCTTCCTCATAGTAAAACTTTAAAAATGTTTCATTTTCCCAATAGTACTACTGTAAAAATTGTTAAAACTTCACAATAGATAGACAGTAGCAACTTAGTAAAACATAAAAAAACAACCATTAAATTTATTTAAGTAAGGCACCTAACTTATTTAGAATGGCAAGTCTAAACGAGAATGTTACAGTGCGAATGATCAGTTGATTATCCATGAAAACGCAGATCATTGATATTCATGTAAACAGGATCGCTGAAAATATTATTAAAGCTTTTCATTAAAGCTTTGAATCGTAATGTTCACATTTGTAAGCTTTTAATATTATGTACTATCTGGTATTAATATTGGCTTTTTTATAATAATTCCCTTTTACTGGTATTATTCCTGTGGAATCAACAATGATGACATTTTTATATTGACGAGCTAAAAGTGATTGTAAGATTTTGAATTATTATTAGGGATTTTTATATGATAGAAAGCTTAAATTTTATTATATAATGAAGAACATTAGTTGAATTTAATTGCGTGTAAATTATTATATTGGAATATAAAGCTAAGTAATTAAAGTTGGAACAAAGCGAAATACGACAGCAAAGTCGAAATGACAGCTGCCGAAGGATATTAAGCATCGATAGCTAGCTCAATTTATAATCGTACTTGTGTGTTGTGTGACCGTAATACAACCGTAATACCGTACCGTAATACAAACGTACATACATACATACAGTGCTTTGAAAAATCTGTGCTAGATGAGAACAAATATGACACATATTTGTTTTCATCTAGCACAGATTTTCAGATTAACACACGTTAATTTAGTGAAGTGTACCAACCGTGCCACTGCGGGATAGCATTCGTGATTAAATAACGCTCCTGTAGGGTATATACCAACTGCAACGTAAATTGGTTTAGAGCCACTGAACTGGTGCTGGCCGCGGACCGTTTCGTAGATCTCGTGGGCATTAAATTGCAGTAATTGCAAATTACGAACGATCAACTCACAAATGGCATACTCCGCTGAAATAATCAATTCGAACGTGAAACGTGATGTATCTACATAAAATAATGAAAGCAATAGAGTTTTATTTAAAATTTGTTACCATGATGTAAGCCATCTTTGTCGCAATTATGAAAGAAACCACTTTTTTTTAAGCACTCCGTAAGAAAAAGCCCCATGATTATCCTTTTTAGATAATCGCCCCCTTTCCGCTGGTCGGAATGTGAACACAGTGCGTAAATCTGAGCCGCTGTCATTTCAAATTTTTCTTGATATGTCATTTTGTCTTCAATCTGCGCTTCGTTAATATCGTTGGTTGAATTTTTTCCCTCAAAACATTTTAGGCCTTTTTTGGTCCTGTTTAAGCGCTCCTTTCTGCTTTTTAATTTGTTCTTTTTACTTCCCTCGATATCGTTTAACAGAGCGCTCTCCATTGTCTTTGATTCACCGCTCAAATATTTTGTATGGATTTGTAAACAGGTATCTAAGCCTGCTTGAGTGACCATGCGAAGTGCTATGTGGCTTAGAATAGACATTCCTGATCCTGAAAATTATTATGCTATTGATTGTTTGTTTAAAAAAATACTATAAATATTATTTTAATAATTTACCTATGAACAGATCCACAAATTGACATTCCAAAGTGTGATAAGTAGGTACAGCGATGTCTCGGCATTTGGTGGAACAGAATGCTACCGCAGAGCAAGTGGAACACCACACCGGTGCTCCGTCTTCCAAACAATCTAATCTATCGAAAGTAAACACAAGCGGCGAGCTTAAAATATATATTTTTTTCGAGTTTCTAAATCGATATTAGTAATATCTAAATCGATTACTTCTTGAAGCATAAAAAAAATTAAACTTCTAACTCACCGTAATCAAATGACATGAGCGTCTATGCTAAATTTTTTTGCATTTTGTATGAAAATCGCTGCGTAATCAAAACCAAAGCACGGAACCCTCGATGTACGAGTACTACTCGCACTTGATCGGTCATCGTCATGATAATGTTTAATGATAATATAAAAAAAATATGATAATATATAAAAAATATAATTATTTTTGATTTAAGAATTAAGTGAAATAAATCCAGGAATAACTATCTATTTTACAAAATATGTTTCCGCAACTATAAAATAAACTTCGTTCAAAACTAAGGCGATTTATAGAAATATCGTAAAAGCTTTAATTTATTATGCATATGCATTCTATTACAGGAACAGTTACGTAACAGTCAGTTCAAGCTGTTTGCATTAAGCTGTAAGTAAATTGGGATTTATGTCCTTAGCAAACTAAATAGAATTTCATATATGTTTCATCGACAGGAGATCCGAAAGCTTAATTTATTAATTAAACTGTATCGATATTGCTTAAATTATACAAGAATGAGGTCGTGGGTTCGATTTCTAATCGAAGGAAAGGATTATTTGGTCCCTCTCCCTTAAGAATACAATTCGCGGCGTTAAGTCCCACCAATCAACATGCATTGTTTCTAAAATTGGGTAGAAAGTGTCTTCAACAATAGTTGCCACTAATTATATATATATATATATATATATATATATATATATATATATATATATATATATATATATATATATATATATATATATATATATATATATATATATATATATATATATATATATATATATATATATATATATATATGTAATTTTCATTTCATTTGGTTTAATACGATACGATATTTCCTTCAAGCGGAGCATAAAGTTAGTGTTCTATTAATTAACATTTTCTAAATATTACAGTTATTAATATTACCTTTTGAAACAATGGAGGCAGTGGCTGCCGTAGAAATCTGAAAGTAGACACGCTGCATACGGATTGTCGATCAACAAGATGTCCCCAGTCTTAATATTAGCGTTAGCTACCGCGAAACGACCCTAGATTTGACGGCATTGTAAGTTACATATATTCACATATATCTTAAACAATGAAAATAAAATAGTCACTTCAAATAAAATGTACATTTAAAGAGAGTTTATTCAATTTAAGGTATTGAGAGAGTTTTCGACGCTACAAACGATGGCTGTGGGGTAATTATATAAATAATAAGTATTTTTTTATTTTTACAGCCTATTTGTTTTTATCTAAATGTGACATTAAATTGTAACTCTGTCACTCGAAACTCAAAGCTCCTAAATGTCTAAACTAGTTAGTTTAGACAAAAATTAGTACGCGAATTCGTCTATATAAAATTATACATACTTTATTTTCCTCCTCTACAATCCGCACCAATTTGGATAACGCCGGCAAATTTTGTTTCGCGCCACCAGATAATGTCACTACTGAAAAGATTAATTATTTTATTATTAATTCCACATTCGTTTGTAATGCTGTCGCTATGAAAGGAAGTGAGCTTTATTAAAATTTCATCTTTATCAGATTTATGAATATATGTTGTATTTATTTTTGTATTTATAATATTCTTTTATAGTAAATAATTTTAAGGTCTACGGAATCTGCTTCATATAAGCAGGTGTCATCATTTCAAAATATGTTGATAATAGACAACATAATTAAAAATATAATATATAACAAGAAAATATAATTAAATTAACGAAAACTGTAATTTGGCCAAAATGTAAACAGCTTTCGTTTAAAGTAATATTAGTAAATATTAAATAAGAACTACGTACCTTTTTTGTCTGGTGGAAATTTAGGCTTAATTGTATAATCTATAGCATTTATGTCATTGGCCAATTGAAGTTTTGCTTGCTCATTGTTTCCTAAAAGTCGACTTGCCAGTTCATACGACACTTTAGCTCTAGTTGGTTCTCCAGTACCTATTTGACAATGGAATAGTAAAATATATATATATGTATATATACATATATATATATATATATATATATATATATATATATATATATATATATATATATATATATATATATATATATATATATATATATATATATATATATATATATATATATATATATATATATATATATATATATATGATTACTTAAAATTTACTGTAGGACTAAAAATAGAGTGTTATGAAGCTGTTATTAGTATGACCTGTTTACATGTTCTAAGTTTGTACACCTACACGCTATGAAACTGAACGGGTTCACCGTCACACTATGAAAACGCTATTATACCCTGTTTACACGTTTAAAGCTTACTATGAACCACTATGTACATACATACATACACACTTAAGTATTTATCTTATAAAAGTTTCTAGTTTCAGTAAGTGATATAGGTCAAGTCCCTCGCTAGCGCTAACAATGATCGATAGAATATTTCTCATGCATATCTATTGTGATTGGTAAAATTTCTACTCGTTTCATATATATATTTCATGAATTTAGCTATTTTCATTAATTATTAGTCTAATTCAATTATTGTACGTCTGTGGAATTGTTATGTAAAGTAAAAATTACCATTCATAAGATTTTTATATAGATGTTTTAGTGTGGTTCAGTTCAAGGACTTTATATAACTCGAATCATTATGAAAGATATCAGTTTAATAAATATTAGTGAGGGAATTTAGCGATTATATAAAATATTATTTTGATGTTATTCTATAAAGGTTTTCTCTGATTTTGCAGCTTTTCTAAAATTGTCCGGGACGTCGTTTTGAAATTTCTTTTTTTCAGATGTGCTCAAATGTTAAAGAGTCTTTACAAACGTTTTCATAAAGTATATTTTGAAATAATTTAGATCATCAGTATTTACTAATTGAACATAGATACTACTTACAATTCAACATATTACTTTAAATGTATGATAAAAATAAAAAGAACTAAAACACGCAAGCATATTCTTATAAAAATTGTATTATTTTAAGGCATATTATAAAAAAAAAATACAAGTTATAAATAATTCTTGATATTGTTACATTATTTATTTTATACATTAATTTATAAGTTTTTTGTATAAATATTTTTGCGTCACGCTTAGTACATATACGCTTTATTATTTATACGTTTTATTTTCAATACTTTACGTTGGAATACCACTCAGAGCAGAGCAGTGAACAAAGAGCCTATTGCCGAAACTCTGCCACATACGGCTGCACTGCAACGGCATCTGTATTCTATATATAATGAAAATACCAGGAGTTATTGATTTTAAATTTTTTTTTATTTTCACGTTGTATAAGGGTACTTCACACATAAGGCACGGCTGAGGCAGCGTAGTGTTAAGATACTCCATTCTCTACTTTCCGCATTCAACACATTTTGTGTTGAGTGGCGGCACTTAATGTTACCTTTTGTCTTCTAACAAAGAGCGAGAAAATGAAAATAATTTATTTGCCCGAATTGGAATCGAACCTATGTACAACAATTTAGTACGGTGGCAGCGTAGGATCCAAAAAAAAAACCAAATCTTTAAAATATTTTATTAAAAATTACAATTTAAATTATTTACTAAAATGGTGACTACTTGCTCGATGTGAGAAAAAAGAGTGAATTAATTATTTTAATATTAAAACTAACATGAACTAAAACAATGGATGAAAAATGACCCTACGTTTTAGATTTCTTGCTGTTACAATTCTTAGATTTGATGGAATGCAGTAAACAAGTTACGCGAAATCTGGCTTAGCGATCCCCGGGTAGTGTGGGAACGTAACACAACCAAAAACAACAACCGAAAACTAAACACGTGATATAAAACACGACTAATTAGATTAAATTGTTATTTACATCATGTACAAACACTATGTTAATTCTGTACATAAAATCTACATATATTAAGGTGCACAGGGTTTCGAATGAATGAATTAAATGAAATTCATTAGGAACTTCTATTGAAAAATACTATGAATAATTCTAATTCTAAACTACTCATTTTGCATATTAAATATGGCACCGCAAGTTATATTTTTAGACAGGTTACTCACCTTCAGCTTTCAGTCTGGTCTGACCAAAAATCGATGACAATAAATACTAAGGGAACAATGGCCAATGGCGGCATCATGGCGCTGTGGTGCTGAGTGCAACCAACATGGTCGTGGGTTTAGTTCCCTAGAAGATATTTGCTAATACTGATATTATATGAAAATGAATGAGTTAATATTTTTTTTTATTGTTTTCGAGTTTGCTTTTTATTTGTGGAAAGTATATGTGTGGTGGTGGATCTCAATGCCGCACTTAGTCTAAATATCTAAATTATAATCACAGCTAATTCCCAAAGCGAGAATTAAACCGTTAATCATTATTTACACAGCTAAGTTAATTCAGTCTAAATTCTATCAAAATTATTTTGAGATTTGTCTACTAAGCCTGCAGACAGTACTAAGCCTGCAGGCTGACGTGTATCTTGAGAGCTTTTATATGACGCACGACTTTAATAATTAAACGGCGAGTGTATAAAGAAAATATATGAAACTTCATAGGTGTGTCAACGTCATTATAATATTTAAGATCTTTAAAAGTTTAGGAATAATTTATTAACTCCAGTTACACATTAATATTCGCTATGAAACTCGTGCATTATTTTAAAATAATATTTCCGAAAGTTCTCAAGAGAATGGAGAGAAAAGAAAAAAAGACGAAGGAAACAGTATGGAGAGCCATAAGCTCCACGCAAATGGATTTTGGAGCGACAAGTAATATGAGTCTGTCGTGGCGCAGCGGTGACCGGCACAGCGTCTGACTGTAAACATGACGGTTGTGTGTTCGATTCCCACTCAGGTAGAATCAATTATTTCCTCTCCTCGCTCTGGTAACAATTCAAAGCGCAGTGTACGGTTCCGCCACGTAACATCTCAGAATTGTACGGAATGTGGGGAACGGAGTGTCTTAACACTAGTTTCCTTCTGCCTACGCTGCTGTGTGCAGGCAGTAGCTTGAAATTATTTATTTAATTATTTGGAAGTAGCTTGTTCACATTCAGATATAATATTTGAATATGGTAGTTGAGTAAAATATTAGCTAATAAGGCTGTTTTACGAAATAATAATATAAAAAAGAATAAAAAAATATACCTATATAACAATGTCCCATCCTCCAATAGTACTCGGCTCTCATTCGGGCAGGTAATCTTTCTTTTAATGCTAATTTCAAGTCTTCCAGAGCTGCTGCAGGTCGTTTTAATCGTAGAAGTATACCCGAACGTAGCCACAAAGCAAGTGCCAGGGATACTCCGTCATCTAAAACTTCTTCTGCTCCTTTAATATATAATATTAATTTAATAATTAAATAAATATTGAGTATAGAAAATTGATACAGGTTTTAAAAGTGACGTAATATTGTACATGTAATAGCATGAATTTGATGGCTATGCTCACATACGCGAGAGAGATACTGAGAATGTAGTAAATGGTGTACCCCATGTTCGTGTATGTGGAAAGTGAGGTTATTTAATTCGGAAGGCATACTTTGGCAACAAACGCCGGTATTAATGCCAGATAGATGAAGATATAAATAAGGCTTTATTATATAAACCTTGGATTATGCCTATATAAGAATATGTACAAATCACTAGCATAATAATATATATTACCGAACGATAACGGTAAATAAAAAAATAAAGTGTAACCCGCGTAAATTAGTATATAATTTTCCATATCAATATGTATAAATTATTTTGGAATTTACTTGGGCTTCATAAATTCAAACAAGGTAGTTCGAGAACTCAAATTATTTTTCTCTTGTAAAATTTCATCATAGCTTTTTGTAGAGGAATCTTCGTTGGAGTGGATGAACTTTAACTTACTTTAAAGTTTGTAAGTCTTTTTTAATCGAACTGAAATTCATTTTCCATGTTCTATCTTCTCAGTGAACTTGGTCTAGACAATCAAGGTCTTCTAGGTCTTGCTCTTGTATAAAAATGCTATGAGCTCATCAATGGTGATTGTTCTGATTGTGAGAAACAAGCAGTTTCAGAATGACTGTTAACTTTTACATTTATTTGTCCAGTGAATAACTTTTTCAATCACATTGCCAATTGATTTGAGTGTCTGACGTTCAAGCAAAAACGAATCGACGAAATTAGAAAATCACGTTACTCTATGTTCGTACAAGTCGGGGTAGCGTAAGTCGAGGTATTACTGTATTGTTTTTAAAAATACGTGTAGTTGTCCTCCTAAAAGATCCTTAGCGCTACCCACTTTTATTTTAACAGAGAGATTTTTATTTTTTTTAAAGTACAAAATATATTTCTGTGGATTCCGAACAGGCTGCATGCTTGTGTTACAAATAAGTCTGATATTACAAATTAATTTGTATTCCGGTAGAAAACGACAGCATCGCTGTAATGCATATATGTTGCGAACGTGCATCAATTGCACACAGAACTGTTGAATACGTTAGGATTTCAGTTTCCAAGTTTTGTAAAACAGCCTCGGGTTAGGATTTGAATGTTACTTACGTATTTAATTCCAAAGTTCTGAGCAAAGTCACTTTGTAGTACATGCCAGTCAAACAAGTACATGTAGTATTGTTTAGTTATAGCATTTCAATAAAATTTAATGGCGTATGTGGTTTTCCATCGTCTTATATAAATACTAATACTTAATTTAGTATAGAAAATATTATATGGGACGATAGTTAGCAATTTCTATAGTAAAAGTAGAATATAAACAGATTTAAAATAAATAAAAAATAATATTTAAATTATAATAACTATAGAAAAGAGGACGAGTGAATTATTTCATACAGTAAAGAAAATATTTGATATTTAATATATCGTTGTACATCTCGGTTTTCAAATAGCACAGCACATTGATAGTAGACTTGAAGCGGCTTTGAATAGTGTACAACAAAGATTAATATCAACTAGAGATTATCATCGTATCCAATGAAAGGCGTGTGCATTTTCCGCAGTTTCAATTAAGTTTACTTTAATATTAAACGCAGAGACGGTATGAGTGAGGTTGTCATATTGTATGAAGATAAAGTGTATAAGTATGTTAATATATAAAATATAGCTAAACCTAGCGAACTAGGTCTAAGACGAGATTTTTAATTTAATTTACGTACGTTTACATGAAGTATATATTATAAAAACCTCAATAACCGAAAGGTAGGTGAGGGAAAAAAAAAATAAATGAGAATATATAGCATGTTAAATAGCATTGTAAAATATTGGAGGCTTCATATAAATTGCGCTTATTAAAGTACCTACCTGTCATCGGTGCTCGCAGTACAGCTTGAGTAATTAAAGCTAGACTTTTTTGTAGATCTTCTTCTTTCAGTGCCGCTTGTGCCATCATTCTGCGCTCGTGGGACACTCTGGCGTCTTTGCCACGAAAAATTGGCTGTATTCTAGCTAATATCTCATTAAGCGCCTCCATGACCTTTTCATATAACGAAAAAATAAGATGAATAAATTTCGAAATAATAAAAAAGTAATGTACCTACCTATAGGTGGTGTACAATTATTATAAGTTTAAAATATTTATAGCTTAATAATATGTAAAATTCTATTTTAATTTTAATAAGTATTAAATTAAATATAAAACTCTATTAATCTCTATTACAAAATTTTTATAATCTATGAAAAAACTAAGCGCTACAAGCATTAATGGTATGTTTTCATTAAACTATTTGTTTGTAATACCTATTACAAGGATTATATAATTATGAATGGAGTCTTTTAATAAATAAATATCTACTTAGCTATCTTCTTTATAAATAAAATCGAAGTGTGTTTGTGATATTAAGAAACAGTTTGTTCTTTTAAGTGCATAAAGTCATCCAGCAAGCAAGCGAAATTTAAATTTAGTGCTATAAATAAAATAAAAAAGAATATAAAAAAAATATTAAACATCACCAAGTCTTGTTTTCAAGATTTAATAATTTAAATATACTAAATTATATCGCTATACCCCGCATAGACAGTGGGAAAGTAGTGTTAAGACACTCCGTTCCCCGCTTTCCGCCTAATTTTGTGACATTGCGTGTTGGGTGGCGGAACTCAACGCCGCGCCTTGACATTGACTAGAGCGAGGTAATGAAATAAGTCATTCAGCTCTGATGGGAATCTAACCCACAACCGTCCTGTCTACAGACCGACACTGCGCCGCTTCGCCACAACCGCCTTTAATTTTTAAATATAATCATAGCTTTGTTTTTCACGGGAATTTCGAAATAAAAACAGCTTATATGTTGCTTCATTTAGTGAAACTTTTATAAGAATCGATTTAGGTGTTCCGAAAATAAGCCCCGACAGACACATACAAAATATTTCATAATGTTTGTTTGTGTTTTTGTAACGCGAAAATAACTAAGTATATGCCATTAATTCAAATTCAAATGGAACATCAATAATAATAATTTATGTAGATGATATACGAAATTATGAAAATCACAAATATGAATGCTTTAAATATTTTTGTACTCATAATAAAATGTCATTGAATAACAAATTTGTATACGAGATTTTCAGTGACTTTTACGAAATAAAAGCTTCAAAAAAAATTACTTAAAAGGAACTTTTCTAAAGGAATAACATTATGGTACTTTCTGTTTTTGTTGAATTATTAACTGAAACTTATTAACTCTGTGAAGTAGCTGCGATAAACTGATAGATTTTGTAAAATGGTTCCAAGAGTTTGTTTTATA
The DNA here is from genome assembly GCA_037127375.1 of Dione juno. Lineage (NCBI taxonomy): Eukaryota > Metazoa > Arthropoda > Insecta > Lepidoptera > Nymphalidae > Dione > Dione juno. The sequence continues at coordinate 2,273,221 of JAXRJS010000003.1, forward strand.
AAACCTTGATATTTCTAACTTACCGATTCATTTTTCAAGACTGTACTCAATTTTTCACTATCTTTGACATTTTCCAGAGTTTCCAACCAACCGTTTTTATCTGCTAGCGATACTAAGTCTTCGGCAAAATTTTTAAAGAAGCCTTTGTTGTTTGAGTATAGCGTAACATCGCTACAAATAGTGGCGAAAGATGAATCAAAATCTTCATACACTCGAGTCATCTGATAAGAAAAAAATACATATAAGCTGATAACCTAAGTATTAAATTTACGTATTAATTATTAAATTTAGTAGCACTCGGGAACAATTAATTATTTTCTATTTCGTCGCTCTGGTAACGAGACAAAGCGCGACGCTAAGTTCCGCCACTCAAGACGCATTTTTTCAAAAATTGAGCTCAATCTACCCTGCCATATGCGGGAAATAATAGAAATACTCAGACCTATACATGAATTATTTACTTTTTGCTGCCGACAATTTGCTTCATCACCCATCTATTACACAAATGATGTACATAATTCAATAACCAAGGTATATTTGATCCCTGCTAGAGTACTCAATGCACTAATTTCGATTCAGCTTATGGTAATTACACAATGTGAAAGCGTTCAACGCAAATTAATCCGGCACATTAAATCGTACGCGTAGTCGCCATTGGTGGTACAGATTTAGAGCCGCGTCTAAAGTTCCAATCTCCTAAATGTCAAAAGTTGCGTAGCTGTCTGATATCGAAAGCTTTTGAAATCAATTATTGATAGCATGAATATTATCGTAATGTATTGGCATTTAGAGATATTTGTAATATTCTAGTTTGAGGTAAAATTGGACTGTTTCATTTTCATATACATTTTTGAGGGATTTGTCAAAATTACACGTGTTTTTATAGCGCTGTATGATAAATATATATTTAAAGTAAGTTACACTTTGTATTCTGCTATTATTTTGATTTGGAGAATAGAAAATTAGAATTAATTCCACTTCAAAAAAAAACTGTATACTTAAGTACTATTCTAACAATGAAAATGTATGTATAAAATTCAATTGTCACTAATATTTATAATAATAAATCCATAATTACTTCACAAGAATCATGTAAATGAAACCGTATAACAATAATTTTGCAAATTGTTACAAATAAATGGTAATTTATACCAATTTTATTCATACATATGCTATAGAAATCTCTGCATATCAAATTTAAAGTAACATTTAGATGATGAAAACACAAAATGCAATAACAGCAAAGCCATTTCGGATTTAGCCAGTTATAATATTCAATTTTAAAATATTCAAATTGTACTATGAAAATATAAAACATTTACAAACAACAAAAAGCTACCAATAAGGTTTCAAGTTATAAAGGCTTTCGTCTACAATGTTCTTCTTGATCGAGTTTCTTATGAGATACCGTCGCTGTGGATTCAATAATATCCTGTACAATATTTAACCGGCTAGGTTTTGCAATCATCTATCTGTATAATACTTCAGCCATTGAAATGTACTCTAAACTATATTCTATACTCTAAAAAGCTAAATGAAACTCGTTGTTTTTATGAACACCTCATAATTTATGTTATTATTATAATAAATATTAAATATACGAGTAAAATTACCTTTTTGTTCTTGAAACGTGTGTGCTACGGCCGAGAGCTGCATGCAATCTTTTCTATAATTATACTTCAGACAATTTCGAACTGTACAGTAAACAGTTCTATTTTTGATATACTAGAGTTAGAAAAGCGCCATCTAGAAAGAAAGATGTATATTTTTTTGTGTTACATAATAGCTAAGTATATGAAATTAATTAATAAAAAAACTAATATTTTAAGTAATTTAATTTATATTTATATATTATGTATAAGGTATAAGGTATAGAATTACATTAAAAGTATACATTTTATTTTTGTATATAATGATGTAATTAAAATATTTATAACGAGGTTTATTTTTATAGAGCAAAGCTTTTGTAATCACAGCTACAAACTTAATTACGTATTTTAATATGCTTTTATATTAATACATATGGTTAAATTGTAGGCAAATATTTCTTGTAACTACGCGAAATATACAAAAAAGGGCGCCTAATAAAATAAAAAGGCAAAAAGACAATTTTATGAAATAGCATCTGCATTTTTTTAAATTACGTTAATTCAGTATATTTATTTAATTAAATTGTGTGTAAAGTAGAAAATAGAATATAACAAATATACAATATTAAGTAACTATCGCGTTGAAAAAGTGTTAGAAGAACAAACATTTGCTTAATATAATTGCGAATACTGTTTGTTTATCATTGTTTATTATCAACATTATAATTAATAATAGAATTCGAGTTATGCAAGTACTTTTTAAATCGTAACTTTGACTAAAGAAATTTAGTGATAAGATACTCCTTTCGTCATTCCCACTTTTCGATTTACACTAATTGCCGAGGCATTGCGAGTAATTATTTAGCGAGTGGAGAATCGAACACACGATCGTCGTATTTACAGACACACGGCCATTTTTTGGGATTTTGTCATTCTGTCTTATTAAAAGTACAAGTGTTTTAGTAAAATGTATGTAATCGCAGAATCTAATAAAGGTATATACAGATTTAATAAATTATAACTCACCTGTAAGTGACAAAGTGACAATTCGGTGTAAATGAATTAATTCACAATCGGTTATCGTGCGTATTATACAAATAAAATATAATTTTTTCCATTTGATCAGTTCCCGGAATGAGGATCTAACCTACGACCAAGGTATGTGTAACACTGCCTTTTTGCTGCTCTCGTTCTGTCCACGATGGATTCACTAACAAGATGTTTGTACACGTTTGTGACACCGCTAGCAGCAAAACACTAGTAAAAACAAGCAATTAATTAAAGAATCAATTGCTTGTTTTTACTAGTTCTTAAGAATAAAGCAATCCTGTTTACACTCTCCCACGACTTTAAACAGACGGTTATTTTTACGGACTCGTTAAGCTGCTTAATGGCGTTAAAGGGAAACCCGTTCCATGGTAGGTTGAGATCTTCAATTGTTTTAAGGATTCGTGAAGAATTGTACTCATGTCACCTAAGGGGCTTGGACGTTACTTTGGTATGGATTCCAGGTCACTCTGGAATTAGTGGGAATGAATCTGCAGACTCTTGCGTCAAATTAGCCATCCAGTGTAGTACTTCTGATCACTTTTTCAATTCGGCCCAGGATCTGCTGACCCTGGCAGATATTCATCTATATAAGACCTGGAGTAATTTCTGGGACAAGTCAAAATCAACCAAAGGTAAGTACTATGCCTTAATTCAACCTAATATCCCAAAGCGACCGTGGTTTTTTTCTCAAAAACATATTGAACGGAGGATTATATCAACAATCTGCCGCTTACGCCTTGGACATGCATGTACGCCTGTGCATTTGGCTAAGATCAGGGTCAGGGACCATTCACTGTGTGAATGTGGCCTGGACGATGGTTCCCCTTCTCACATCCTTTTCTCTTGTTCTAAATTAACTCGTTCCTTGTATGATGTTCTTCCCAATAAAGTTCCTCGTCCTCTTAATGTTCAGTGTTTGTTAATGTTTGTGTTTAGTCCCTTATGTAAATTTCTATGTAAATACATTAAGTATAATAATATTCGATTATAAACTAACACCCGTGTAAAATACTATTTAGTACTAACCTACTTTATTGTGTGTATATATTGTAATTAGAATGTGTTTAATTTGTTGTAGGTGAAGGAAGAATTTTTATTGGATCTCTTTTTTACATGCATTATATTATTGTGTAAAGTTAGTTATCTTTTCACCGTACATTCTCCTTCGTGTATTCTCCATACAACGTGACATTGGCGAAGTGAATTGTGCTCAACTGGCACGCTCGAAACGCCATTACCGTAGAACAGAACAGAACAGAATTAAAGAATGTCAAACAGTATGAAATAACGTGCGTGCTGTGCAATTGTCGCTTAAATGATTTAATAGCTAATAGCGAAATAATCTAAGTATGGTGAAAGGTATAATATTAATTTATTTATCGTATGGCGCAATGGGACGGCGCGACAGTGGCTGAATAGACTATAAATAATTTTTATATATTCTACCATTTCACGAATAATGTGTGGGATTTGGATGGAAAACGGAAAACTAAACTAAAACAGACAGACAGACAGACATATAGATATATATTCGTCATATAAGGGCTCCGTTTTTTGCCATTTGGCTACGGATCCCCAAAAATAGGACTTTACAAATTGTAAAATGTCGAACAAACTCGATTATAATATTGCGCGATTATAGCGTCATTATTTACTTATCTACAAAGCTACGTATTTTTGAATTTATTTACTTAACAAAATTTTTTCAAATCGATCTAATTTTACAATATAATGGTATATTCTCATAGGTGTGGATTAATACCTATATCTATACATCACCCATCAATTGCCTCTGAAACGTTGTTAAATCTAGTAAATGTTTAATTCAGTTTGAAAAGTGTGCGCAACAATGTTGTCGTAACACAAATAGATGAGAAAAGGGAGTTTAAGGACAGGTCGTACAGTGGATATTGTTGTAGGACTTTGTGTAATATAGAGTGCTTTTCTTCAATATCTTCCATATTTATGTGTTACATAGTACCATAGTCCTTGGCTATATCAACTAATTTATTATATATAATTATTAGAGGGGTTCGACTTTTTTTTACAATATTTTTGATAGTATTTTAAGGTAAGTTTTAAAAGTAAATATTTTGCCACAGCATATTCGAATTCATTAAGATTTAATGGCTTCTCTCATCTACATTGCAATAGTTATTGATTATCGCTTGAATGAAGATAGATTGTACAATAATATATCATATATCCAAATACAATACAGAAATACAATAATCTACGTATTATACACTTATATATGTCGTGGTCATATCGGAAAATTGACGATATCATCATATCATCGAACATTTCATGAAATGACTAACTCTATTGAACTATATCATTGAATCGTTAAATGTTTAATGTTTTTGTCGTCGACGTTTCTTCATATCATAAAATAGGTGGCATAAAATATTTAATAAAGAACGAGAATACTTTTACTCCATTAGCTTAGGTTAGGTTAGGATAGAATTTTTATATTTCTTTGCATGTTTTAGCTTTTAAAGGCATTTATAACCTAATTTTGTAGAATAATTATTAATTATTATTTTTGGCTTAAAACAACGAATTCGATTTCTCTTTTGTATATAAAAGAGCAACGAAGCAAAATATTGAAATGAGTTAAATTAAATAATAACTAAGATGAGCTCTACTTTAACATATTATTGCACGACGCCCTGCACGGTGAGGCTTTAGTAACAAATTATTTTACGGTTCAGTCAAATTCGATGGACAATTTCATGAAATAGTCGTGCGTTTTTTTAGAATAATATTACCAATATTTTTTATTTTATAATAGATAATAAAATTATGTTTTTTGGAACAAGGTATTAATAAATAATTTCATTACCCACTTTGTCCTTATTTCTTATTTAGCTTTATAGCTTATTACGTATATAATAACGGAGACAGAGAGTATCAAGTCTTAAGACACTCCGTTCTTCGCTTTATACTTAAATTAGAGATAAATATGTAATTTAGATATATCCTAACTGCTGCCATGCCAGTCAATATAAATACCACCTATTAATATTTATAGAAATGTATTAAATCTTTGAGACATTCCGCTCTAGGTTGCGGTACCCGACGCCGCGAACTGTCTTACTTGATTAAAGAAATAAAAATAATATAATCAATATAATCAGTCCCCGAGCCAATCCACAATCATTGCGAATACTGTCGAATGTTGCCACTGTAGCATGAAAGTTATTTTTGTTTTGTATGCTGCGTACATGGCAATATGTTCAGAAATAATAAGCAATTCTCATATCTGGGATTGTCCTGGAAGATGTCTAACGAGGAGACGGGAGAGCCCATCAATTTTACACTCCATTCAGAATTGAAGCACCAGAGTGTTAACATGATAGGATAGTCAGTCCTGGTATTTAGTATTTACGTTTTAATATATTAAACATTAGTCTGTGAACTTTATTTTGGAACCGTTGCAGAATTTCAAGGTTGCTGTTGCTTCTGTTCTGGTAACACTAGAGCTGGATTTCATATGTCCATGTAGGCTTCAGTATAATTTTGTAAATACTTACTTACCTCTGATGATTTTACTGCGAATTTTTACTGATTAACCATATCATATTTCTTAATTTTTGGTCTGAATCTTTCCTTTTAGCTCTAATGAGCTTCTTTATAAATTAATAGTTCATGTGCTCACTGTGTGGAAGGTCATACTCAGTATCTCTTTAGTCTTCAGTTCTCCTATAAGTTGTGTTTAACTCCAGTTACAAAGATGGGCTCGGGTTTGGAAATTCTTTCTTTGATCATCTCCTCAGTTTCTTTATTTTCTAGTAATTTAAACTAATTGTTTGTCAGTATCGAGTAGTTTATTCTTCTTCATTTTATTAGTTTTGGGCTGGTAACTTTATTTTTCTAGACCTTTATTTCTGGAACTTTCCACCATTCGTTTTGGTTATTATTGCCTTTTTAATTATCTTCTGTAGCTTTGTGTGTCGATACTAAGAGGTTCACAGTTGTCAGGAATCGTAACAATGAAATATGGTGTCGATTGCTTGTCTCTTCGGATATCATTAACAGATTAAGATTTAGGTCTAATCACAAAAATAATTTTGTGAAAAATTTGCTGTCTTAAGTAAGGCCTTTGTGTTAGAAGTTCGGTTTTTTGGTATTGTTATTTTCAAAATTATATATCTTCCACTAGTGAGATCGAATTCACAAGTCACTAGGAAGGTGACGCCTATTCTCCTCAGAATGTATCTTGAATGACGTTTGCCAGGTCCGTAGAGGTTGATCACTATTAATTGGTCTCCCACTAGCCATGCAGTCCTGTTGAAACCACCAATGGTGGAGTTCAAGATTTCAACCAAAATCAGGCTAGTTATTGCCGCCATTTAGTACCACCCAGGGAGTACATGTGGGGTGGGCCTACGAATAGATGGTAAACCTACGGATGCGATAAGTTCTACTCCCCCAAGTCAATGAAAAAAATAATTTATAGTTATATTTAAAGTGTATATGTGAATTGCCTTGATGGCAATTCACATAGTTGCATCTTTGAACATTTAACATTGAGTACTGCACTGAGTATTGTGCAATTTTATATACACACCTATATCCCATAATCTGTTGACCACTTAAAATAGAACCCTGAACGAGCTGTCTGTATTGTGAATCACTGCATCGCTACTAACAAAGACTAGCCTGATTTTATTGAATGTTCTATACCTTTTATTTGCAATGGAATACGTACGAACGTGGTGCTCAATGTACCGTGAACATCGGTTCAGTCTCGTGCATTTCTGCTGGCAATAAAGTGCCAGCTTCAATATGAGATTTATTCACTCTAAGTAAGAAACTTTAATGTCTTCTCCTACCGAAAACATGTAGAGATGTTTATTGAATTTTGGTTTATATTTGTGATGTAATATTAATTTAAATAATAAATAAATTGTTTGAGTGCTCGTGGCCCAGTGGGACAGCATCTGACTGCGATGATTTTGAATAATTTTTATTTCCATGTTATAGTAGAAAGCATAAATAGTTTATAGATAGGGAGGATATATGCAGCGTTTGGTTTCGCGTTCAATTCAAAACGCTTCAATATCGCGAAAATTGGGCAGAAAGTATAGAAAAAAAAACTGGACAGAGGTTCGGAAGGGAGGGGAGGAAAAGCATGTAATTTCAATTTGATACAGGTCCATACAATATGTAAGTATTTTTAGCCATATAACTTAACCTTAATGTTAAATAATATAAATTTAAATATATTTATTTACGTACAATTTAAATATATATTTTTTCCATTTAAATGACACGTGAGGAAACAGTGTATCTATTCTTATATTTTTCATAATTATAATAAGTTTTTTGACCTTTGCTTTTTATACAGGTGCCTATTTATTTTAAGCTTCCTTGATAATTATGTATATCTTTGTTAGTTTTTTTAAATTCACGCTATATTCCACATCACAATAGCGTAAGCAGAGAGAGCCTTGTTATATTGTGTCTCCTCCTTACGTCGTGTCGAATTGCGGATTTCAACGCCGCATTTACTCTCAAGAGAGCGACGATATGTAAATAATAAATTTGGCCGAATAAGGTTCAAACTCGTGACCATCGTGATTGCACCACAATGCACACACTATTTTTACATATTTATAGGAACTTTTACCTGAGTTGCATACTTTTAAATATTTTAATATGGTGGATTCCTTTAACTAAGGTAAATTAATTCCGAAATACTTTCCAGAACAAATGGATATACTGTTTGCAGTGTTAAAAACTACTTTAGAGGTAATAGTACTAGTGATTAGTCACTCCATGCTTTTTATCTCATCTTTAAAGAATTTTCTAGCCTATAAGTAAATGAAACGTGTCATTATATAATATATATATAATTTCTTACATGCGTCTTTACCTGGCTTTAAATGGATTTAAGTAAGAGTTGTAAATGACACTTGACGCATTCTAAGCCTCCTAGGTAGTTCTGACCTCAAGAACAGTGAGTCACATCGAAACGATTAAAGTGTTTATGTTAATCGTTTAATAGTCTGTAGCCTTTATCGATAAAATCAATCGAGTTGAATCGAGTAATTCCTGAGATCAGCGGTTTCAATAAAACAAACCCTTCAGCTTTCTAATGTTAGCATAGAATTTCTCAGTAAGTTCAAATAAGTTTTGGAATGGGAGTGAAAAATTTAATTTAAAAAATTTCAATGTAAGTATAAAAATAATATATTTATTTTACTGCTTCACGTCTCAGCGTCTTACTTGTTTTTAAATTCTAATGCCATAGAGTGAACTCTAGTATATGAAATTATAAAAAGTACGATACTATAATTTTATAAACGCGTGCGTTAGCTGAACTATGTCAATGTTGAGTATGCCTTAGCACTGCAATGGTTAAATAAATTGACATTAGTACAAGCTCTTAGCTTGCTCAGTTGTGAAGCGAACGTCTAAAATGCATGATAAAACGTCATTTGTGATTTTGAACTCAATATGGCTCAGTTAAAAGGTATGTTATTGCTAGCATTGGTCGTAGATTCAAAAACGGTCTAAACATATTTGTATATAAAAAATCTAATGATTCCTTGATCCGTGATAAGAAGGAACATTAAACAGATTTAAGCTGTCAAGTCTAATATTGCCGGTCTAATCAAATCGCTAAATTTGAAGTGAATAAAGGTTATAATGCATATACAAATAATATGTATATACATATAATATATACATATAAATTACATTATGGTGCCTAGTAGATTTTCTTGACTGCCATACTAACACCACTTCAAAATATATCGTTGAAAAAGTTGTTTAAGATATTTTAAAACATAATATAGGCACATTTTAGTGACCATGTCATAGAGTTGATGACGCGTCGCTTATCAGCGGTTATCACCCCGCGAGCCTCGTGTCTCGATCACACTTCAGTCTCGCGTCCTCGCTCTAAGAGTGTAGACTCTACGTTCAGTTTTAACGGATTATTTTCGAACGTGCACTGTTACAGTTGAAACTTTTCAATAGAAAACTCTATTCCTTCTCATTCTGGCTTCTGTAAGTATTTTTTTATCTGTATAACTTAGTCTTATATCATATATTTTGTTCTATGGTACATGGTTTCAGATTTGTAAATAAATCTTGAAAGTATAAATCCTTCGAAGAGGCGCGTGATCGGTGCGTTAGACGGTTTTGAAAATAATTTTTCACATTTTAAAGAATGCAATCTGAGTCACTTCATGTGGAAATATATGAAGGTCGTGTCCTATTCATCCTAAAGTAAATTTGTCCTCGCAGTCTTAACGTATCAGGTTGGATATTATTTATCGCAGAGCAAGATGACTCTATGGCGGCGACGCTAGCCTTCTCTACTGTTATTTGGATATCATTACGATTAGCTTTCGTGTGCTAAGCCTAATTATCTCTCACTAACGTTGAAGGATGAACGTGTATAACACCTGTTCTAGTTTACATTACGTAAATAGGTATGTATTTTCTCAAATTGTTTTTCTATACGATCTACTAAATCGTAAAGCGTGAAGCTTGCGCAAATCATATATACATATGTATGTATGTACATATTCAATACAGATACGAGAACGGAAAAAAATATGTGCAATGAATTTTGTAAATGATAACAGTCGTGTGTAGCTGATTTTTAAATTAGAGGTTTACTTCTTCAGATAAAGCAGCTGCTATAGGAGATATGTTGATAAAAATTATGTCATAACGTTTTAACAGCTACGAGTTCTTTTTACGTCACTTATTTAAATTAAATACTATGATAAAAATAGTATATTGAAGTAGATTTTTACTATCTATATATATTTACCTAAATATATAGGTATATGAGCGGAAATTAAACCTACCTGTAGGTATTTTATTTTAAATCATTATGAGATTGGGCACATATTGTTAAGAATCGATTAACATCTACTTGAGTTACTATGATGCTTTCCTATCCTCATTATAGTTATTTAGTAACTTAACAGATTTATAGACGTGTACAAGAATACAATTAGAATAGAATATATACAATAAACATCAGGAAATATAATGTCTGTTGAGAAAGGTCATGATATGTTATACTAACTCAATTTGAATATTAAAATAAATTTCCAAATATATATATATATATATAACTGGTGCATAAAGAAAAGCCAAATGTTAGAGTTAAAAATCTTCCATATTTAAACTATTCATAATATACTTCCGTAATCTACTTTTAAATTCATATTCATTACTTTCAACAACATATAGTAGGTAGGTGAAGTAACCTATGTCATGGCTTTCAAGTACCAAATCATTATCAAAATTAAAAAGCATATAATAAAATAATATTAAGCCGCGTCGGTTATAAGTTCGATTTTCAGTCGGGTGAATAAAATTATGTTAATTTCCCGCGCAGGCTAGATGAAGTGCGGTATTGAGTTCCGTCTCTCGACACGCAATGTCACGATTTCTTATGAATTTCTAGTTTCACCCTTTTACTACTATATACGGAATATAGATTGAAGCTGAAATTATGTATCATTGATATGGTATCTTTCTACTGTATTTTTATTTAATACCGTCCAAAGCAGAAGCCTTTATGGAATCTGGGATTTTGTAACGTATTCTCATTTTTTCCATGAAGAAAATGAAATCTTACATTATCACTCCGTTTATAAATATGCATATAACAGTGATAAGTACAATTTGAATGCTTGTGTCATATCAGCAGTTCTCAACGACTACGATATACAATCATATGTATGTATGTGGACTATAATACAATAGACGATCTAATCAGTATGACAGCAAGCCTAATTGTTTGAGAATAAAAATGATAAAAAACCATGTACTATAATTGAAGTAGTATAAATATACCTACTTATTATTATATTACAGAAGATACTGTACACTTACACATTATACGTATTGGATTTATTTAGCTTCACTTAGTTTCGCTTCTTTTAGGCCAAAGCGGGGATATGAAGGTTATTCAGTCTTCATAGTCGCGGTACCACTACACCACGAGGGCAAATTCTTGTATATTAGTAAAACAAATCGATATATTTTATTTTCGTTTTACGATCCTCTTGCCGTCTTGCCCTCTCAATAAATGGTAATGTAATTCGGCGCGCTACATGCGGACTGTGGAATAGAGGGATAAAACTTGATGTTACTTTGTAAGTTATATCTTAATCCTTATATGAGATTACTCATAATAATATATGTACATTATATGACTTATTTAATATAAATTAACCTAGTTTCTGCCTTTCTAAGTAGCTAAAATATGTATTTGGGATACTACTAATTATATTGATAGAAATAGTATTTGAATTTTTTAAAAATCATACTTATACATAATTCGACAAAATGTATGCATTTAAGCTTTTAAATCAACGGTAACAATTAAAGTTAGCATAGCGTGGCTAACGTGTAACTAGAGCTGACAGAGTGAACCTGGTGTAAAGACACCTCGTTCTATACTTTCTTACGAAAATAGAGCGGTGAGTGGGGCTATTAAAAAAATATATATTAATATTAAATTAATTAATCGATTCATAATGATAAATGTAGGAAGGTTCTGCTGCTTCTGGCTTTTACCAGAAATTGAGTTCTACATAGACAATATAAATGTAATTCAAATAAAAATTAAATAAATTTCATCAATACTTTAAAAAAGCCCTTCAATTTGTGATATTTTGTGATAAAATAGAATATTTGAAACACGAGCAAGTCTTATACGTGTGTGTGTGTGTGTTTAAGCATTTATAATGAGAACGATGACGTCGGCGACGTCCTCTCTGGTTAACAATACAACATATTATGACAACACGTGAATTCTGAATTTATGGTTATTATAAAGTATTAGTATAAAGCAGTTTTTTACGCGTCTTTTTATAAATGTCATTAATGTTAAACGGAGAGAGAATAGTGACACTCTCTATTTTGTGTTACATAGTCAAATTATTGTTTTGAACTAGTGGACGGATTTGGACAATACATTTTGTTATATAGCTATTAAGCCTGGGTATATAAAAAATGGAGATATAGCCAATGTCCACAAATCAACAATGGTGCCAAAAGAAAATCATTTAGGTTTTGTGCACCATAATGTGGAAATGGCTCCATAACACAAGTTCTTGAGCATGGTCAGCATTCGGTGCCATATGAAAAATCAAAGTCTACGTCATCTGATGTGGATTGGTTGCCAAATCTAAAGACCTACCTACCCCATAAAAAAATAATTTGGAGTAGAATTTGGTCCTGTTAACTTAGCTAAGACACTTTGCTTTGAAATTACTATATTATGTTATATGTTTTAATATTTCCTTCACTCATAAATTTTATGCGAGAACATTTTAATAGAATAGTACAGTAGTTTTTACGCTAAATAGCATAATGAGCGGTTTTTTTATCATTTGTAAGAAATGTTACTTCATTATTCAAACAATTTTAATAAAATATTTTAATATTTTTTCTGTGGATACTTTATAAGTTAATTTAAAAAGTACCTATATAGTCAAGAATAACTTAGAAACTATATATTATTAATGTATTCATATATACATAGCCATGGGGGAAAGTATGGCATATTGGATCGGCAATTAAATTGACCTAATTTCAAATTTCATAAACTATTTTTTCAAGCTTTACACTTTGTGCGGGATACATTCCGCACAAAGGGTAGGCAGGGGGAACTGTAGGCTTTCCGTCTTTCGAGGCATTGCGTATTGTGTGGCGGAACTCAACGCTGCGCTCTTGATTTATTACCAGAGTAAAGAAATAAAAATATTTCATTCTGCCCGAGTGGGAATCGAACACCCAACCGTCACGTTTACAGGCAGACGCTGTGCCTCTGCACCGTGACGATTCTCAGTTTAATATATTTATATAAACTTGTATGTGTGATCATATATTTTTTTCCTGTGATATTAAATTTCTCTATTTTATTTGGGCAAGTTAAGTGTATTTAAGCTAAATAGCATATAACGTGGCAGACGGATCTGCAGAAAATAAAGAAACAATAAATATTAGAATAGCTAGACTAAGATTTTTATGTTATACTTGTTCAATTCAAGTTTAATTTTGTTGATGATCTATCAATTAATTAATTAAGATCCGAAAAAATAGCCAAAATAAAAAATAATAATAAATATGAGGCTTAACTACTTAGGTTGCTCTATTGAACTATTATTTGTTTTAAAAGATTTTTTTACCTGGTACTAGATACCAAGTGATGGCGTCTTTATTTTCCTGATCCTCTCGATCCCTTCTCTCCTTGTCCTTACATAATTCAATATTTTAAGCAAAACTGCAACGATACTGCTTTTAATAGTCTATTTTCTATAAATTGCACTTTCAAGTCTATAGTGAAATCCAACGATATCCAGAATTCAATTTCAGTTAGTTCAATTTAGTAACTCAAATAATCAAGCCGTTGGTTCAAATAACCTAGTACACTTGGCGAAATTCATTAATTATTTTTATTGTTATGTCATTTCATAAAAAAAGAAAGAATAATGAGAATCTTAAATATATATGTATATTAAATGCGTATAAATCTGAATACTAATTTTCTCTTAATACGTATATTGAAGAACTATTGGGCAAGTACATTTCTTATATATAATGTAAGTTATGCAATCAAAAGAATAATAGTATAGGTAAATACTATAAGATATGGTTATAGCAGTTTTTATTAAAAACTAATATGTTTGATACAACAGAATGCAGTAGTCACAGATACAATTTAGACGAGATAACGACGCCCTTATCTCAATTAGATTTATAAGATTTAGATATGGAGGTGTGATAAGAGTACGTTATATTCATATTTATTTCCCGTAAAAAAGTTAAATAAATTATGATTATAGCTTACGGAATAAAACTATAATTATATATTTTATAATGTTTTACCTCAAACGTTCTTTAAATATATACATGAATATGAAAAAAATCAGCATATTAGATATGAATGAGAGAAGGAAGAACTAAGAAGCTATATCGTCCTCCACTTTCCGAGTCCCTTTGAGCCTCTATTGTGGGCTGAGTAACGAAAGTCATATTTGGCCTACTCAGACCGGAAATATGTAAATATACAAATATAATAGCTGCTCTGAGTTGATCTCGATCACAATACCTATATGTGTACAGTCTAATACAGCCTTACTGAAATTGAACTCATAACCTCCATTCATAATAAACTCTCGGTGAAATATAACTTACTGTGCCACTGCATTTGATAAATATAAGTCGGACGTATTTACCATACTGGGTTAATAGAATATTGGACTCAGATGCTTGTTCTAGATAGATATTTTACTTTAAAATCATTGTATCCGGAACGATGTATCATATATTAAAATTTAACTGGTACTTTTGTTGTTGTTGGTATATTCATGAAAATATGGGTAATGCATTATATTTTTTTTTAGACTGTAAACAAACGTATTTATGGCTTTTGTTAATATCTGTGAAAATTGACACTTAATATTCACAGATATTATGTCCTTGATGGTGGAGATCAACACTATCTAGCCTCTAACTATATAAGAAACATTTATTATATATTTAAGCCTACATCCTTAGCGTACCATCAACATAATATCAAGCTACCTTGGATGTTCAAGTATAAAATCTAAAAAACTAACACAAACATACCCTTTTACGATGTAGTTCGGTTGCGGTCCGTTTCTTATGTTATAATATATAATATAATATTAATAAATTTATTTCAGTAAAAAAAAAGAAAAAGAAAGAAATATATATATATATATATATATATATATATATTATATATATATATATATATATATATATATATATATATATATATATATATATATATATATATATATATATATATATATATATATATATATATATATATATATATATATATATATATATATATATATATATATATATATACAGTCTAGATGCATTTGTGATATGATATATCTATGAATCTTAGCTACCAGAATTTGGGATGTGATTTTCACTTATCGAAAATTGATAAAAGACGAATTACTTTTTAAGATATCTGTCCCCATACAGTCAGTCTCCCGGCATATATATATATATATATATATATATATATATATATATATATATATATATATATATATATATATATATATATATATAGATATATATATATATATATAAATAATTTGTGATCGGTAGATATGCTTGGATTAATTAATTTAATCCAATCTTTATGTCAACTATATATGTTTGAGGACCGTCGTGCCGCAGAGGACCGTCGTCTGCCTGTAAACATGAAGGTTTGTGGGTTCGATTCCTACTCGGGGAGAATGAATTATAATATTTTTTTTCGCTCTGGTAACAAGGCAAAGTGCAGCGTTGAGTTCCGCCACTCGACACGTAATGCCTTAAAAGGCAGAGAGTGGGGAAGAGACTAACACTAAGTGTTCGTACGGTTCCTACGGTTCCCTCCGCCTACCCTGCCATATATGGGATACACTGTTACACGTGAAGCTATTATTATTATTATATTATTATTTATGTCAACGAAATTAAAAGTAAAATTTTGCTTTACGTTTTTTCTGGCTAGCTTATTTAAATGTTAAATAATGTATAGAATATGAATTATTTGACTAGACTGCAGAAGCTAGTAGTCTGCCACTAGCACAAAAAATATGTGAGAACAAAATGAAGTTTTTATGTATTCTTTTAATATATTTTAAGTCTGCTTTTTATAAATGGCTTTCTGTTTATTGATTATTTAATAGATTTTTTATAGTATATATGCGTTCAGTGTCTTAAAAAAAAGTATCAGTTAAATATCCGTGGGTTTGTATGTGTTTCCGTCAAGTACAATAAATAGTAAAATATTAAAAAAGTATCTACTATATTTAATTGCTCATCAATTAGTAATTTTAAAGTAATTAATAATGTAAATTCAATTGTTTTTTTAGTATATGTCTAAAATAACTATCTTTTCTTAGGGGAACCAACACTTTAAAATGATAAAAATAATAATAAATATACAGGATTCATTGAATACACGTTTTTAAAAGATAATGGCACCATAGAAAGTTTTTATTAGTATCGTTCTACACTTGTACGTTCTAGTTCTAACTTTAACATTTCTTTGATTGAACTAGAAACTCTATGTCGAGACTATTTCAAAGTTTCCATTATATTGGCGTCTTCCAATGAAAACTTGGTCCACAGACACTTTTTTGTTGGTCCACTGAAGTAAACAAGACGAATTTGTCTCAGCAATTATTAGGCCTTGGAGGTAACAATATCCGTCGTTCGTTTTATTTCGCTGTATTTGTATTTACGCTTCGATGCATTGTTTTAACTAATGAAAAAAAATCTCGCTGATTTATATAAAAGTATCTTTTTTTGTTTCATCTACCAACTATAGAGGATATTAGTATTTGATCGGCGCTTTAGTTTTTTGGCTCTATATTTTATAATAATCCGTTTTAGAACATTACTCATGTATTTTTTTTATTATTTGAAGAAATTGCCTTGTGAAGTAAACCAATATTAAAGGCAAGGAAAAAATAATACTAAAGTTAAAGTAAGGTACTTAGACGTCGTTGCGTATTTCAATAGCAAACTATATCATAGTGATCATTAGTTCAAGTGTCACTCAAGTTAATGTTAGACGGATAATAATATTATTGGGTAGACCCATATACAACACAGGTACTTAAATAATCGTGCTCTAAGTGATAAAGTCATTTACACTCAGCCTACTCTGCATATCGTACGATGTTGAAATATGGAATTATTGTTATATGTATATATGCAATGATCGTTTTTTGTAGGTTTAACCATGATATATGAAACATCCAAATAGTATAGTATTAGTATACTATCAAGAGTCCATTCTTCGTTTTTAGGCTGAATTTGAGACATTGCGAGTTGAGTGGCGGAACTCGACGCAGCGCGTTGTGTTGCTGGATAAGGAAACTGAAAAAAATTGGTTCCTCTCATGATGCTCACCAGTCCCACTGCATCACGATGGTCAAAGGAATGGAATGGAGTTAAGGACGACTAGAGACATTCTAGAATTTAGTATGTTAGGGTTGATCCACACAATAGTGCTGGCCACAGCTCGTTGTCAGTCCGGTCACAGCCTGGTAGAGTATTATCTATCGTTGAAAGTCAAGTTCCAGTCCAATCACACTCTGGTAACAATCCGTCTCAAAGAATATTTGATTGAATCCAGATCGAACTTGTCACGACATGTACTTAAATTAATATATTAATAATATATAAAGTTACGATAAGTATTAGATATTAATAATAATTACGTTATTCTTTATTATTATAATTTGAAATTACTCAAAAATATAATATTGTAACGTATAGTATAATATTTAATCTTTACGAGTATATACAAGTATAATATGCTAGTTTTAGTATCAATTAAAATATAAATTTATTTTTAATTACAAGTCCAATACTTTCTTTGACAATTAACGACTAAAGACTGAATCGTGACCGAGTTCTGATTGTATAATATAATATACGATAAGATATGATACATTCTACCACACCGAGAGCTAGCTGTGGCCGGTACTATAGTGTGAATATACCTTTATTTATAACAGTATAGGAATAAAATAATGAAGGAGTCTCTATATAAAATCAAAATTTATATACAATAATTTTTATATCTACATAAAATACAACTTTGTAATATCTTCACTATATATGTATATATAATAAAAATATATAAAAGTCAATTCTGTACATAAATAATTTAAAAAAAATTATTAAATTAGTTGTCTATCAGTCTAACCCTCTGCCTATTTATTTGGCCTCATTTTATTTCGTATTATCACATAAAAACTATTAGACGGAAATTAGTGAATTTTGGTATAGTTACAGTTAATAGTCCCGACCCGCATAAATTATAGTTTTTATCCTGGAAAAATTCCCGAAAAATAATGAAGAGACTAAGATTCTTTGGTTATTGTTACTACTAAACGAAGAGAGTTAGATTAAGCAAGGCATGGTAATGCCTTTAAGCTTTAACAATATTTAGGAAAGTTTTATCCTGATGTACAATGTGAAAAACGTAGGCAAAATAAAAACACAGACGGTTAAATTTCGTCGATTACTCGCGAGTAATGATAATTTCATTCCATTCTCACTTAGTAACATTGGCAAATGCTTTTTAGTACAAATTTTATAATGTAAAAAAAATGAAAATAAATTTCAGTCTAGATAGGTGTCAAAATAATAATTAGAAATCATTTGATTTATAATTATTATAGTGACATCTGGTGATAAGAAGGTAATTAATTCGTTTTCGATAAAATGCCATATATAGGATTTTTTTAAGCTGACTTGAAATCATTTCCGAAAATGAATATTAATCTCGAATAATAATCGATGTCGATGATGTCGAGTGCCGTTGGATATTTCAAAACGAGCGCCATACAGTTTCTTAAGCAGGCAAAGTCGCTAGCGGGTCGCTAGTATAGTATGAAATTATACATATCTTTAAATTTTACTCATTTCATGTATACACTTAGTTTATTGCTAATAACATAATAATGAACGCGAAGAAAAACAAATGTAAAGAATTTATTACGTCCAACATGAAGAGCAAGTCGACCAAAACCTTAACTTGAATCTCAATTTTACTGATTCCGTTATTTTCCTAGACTTTAATGGGGCCCAACTCTTTTCCCTTGTGAGTATACTGAGCTACGTTGCCTGTTACTGTCACTGTTAGAATACGGAGACTGTTTATGGATGTTGATACTGCTATGGGATACTATTTTGGGGGGATTTTTTCACAATTATTAAAATTACAGCGATAGGATAGTATGAATACAAGAAATATAAACAAACTGGTCGCTCCTAAATTTTATCTCCAAAAAGTTAGTAAATCATTTATGGCACAAGGTACATATATATACGTATGCATAGTAAAATCTTTCTTTTTCAAAGGGTTTCAGATCTGTTACTCACGATTACACAAAGCTTACGATCTTTATATATTTATTGTAAAATTGTGGTTTTAAATACCAAGAGTCGAATTTCTCGTCGGCTTTTCTCAGCAGAATCTGCATTCCGAGTCGATACGAGCTTCCTGTAGGACTGACAAAACCGACGTCATTATTTAAATCGAAATGTGCTTGTCAAAATTTAAAACATGAATATTTTAAACATGACACCGTTGTCATGTTTAAAATATTGATGTTTTAAATTTTGATATCTTTCTATCTATACTTTATTTTTGTACATATTTGTTGTATTATTGTATTGTTATGGTGAGTAACATGTGAAATGCGAACTCGACATTATTGGACACTTGTCTTACGTTAATCAACACAGATACGTATTAAGTTTCTACATATAAACACTAACTAGGCTTAAACGTGTTTATTTGCCTCACAATACGTAATACAATAGTACGACAACAATGTAACTTGCACAAAGAAATATAAATATAGACCTACATGCACTTTGTGAAAGGTAAATGTTGACAATGGAGACGATAAGAATATGAATAGTTGCATCCTGGCACATTTGAATATTACATAAAAAAATCAGCAGTTGCATTTTTTTTTATTCCTCTTTTAGCCTCATGACTGCTGTATCCTGCATGTACCTGCTATATGTGGTAGAAGAAAGAACCCGGTGTCAAAACATTCAATCATTCATTCACTTTGTTCTGAACTTGAGACACTGCTTGTTCAGTTGCTTCTTACTTACTAAATTTTTCTTTATGAAACATGAAGCAGTGAAACCGACTTTAAAGTGGCTTAGTCAATACTTTTTTTTGAATTTTGATTAGTGTATTGGAACTATATGTATTATTTTTATCTGGGCAACCAAAGTATAGGCGTCTATATGAAACACGAAAATCGATACTAAATCAAACATTGAATTGCGAATGCAATAAAAAGTGTTATACGTACATATGTGTATGTGAGGGCAAAAAATGGAAAACATGGAGTCTTCATTGCAGATAATAAATAATTTGCTCCTATACAATTGCAAGATCACATCGTGTAGGTGTTGCTGTCTTGTGCGGGTGCTAGTGCGGGATTGCTGGCGGGTGCACTTCAACAGCGATCCTATCAGCTTTAGCGGTGATTCTCTTGTCATAAAAACTAAACCGATTTTGTTTGACGTCGTTTGTTCTTAATATACGTTTTTTTGAATATATTCAATTTAATGGTATTTATTTTTGGTATTGTTATATTATAGATGATTTTTATTATGACATATTGATTATAGATAAATAACAAATACATGTTAAATTCTAGACTTTAATTTAGAATTTTATAGATATTGTTTAGTAAGTTACCGCACGATATGATGCTCGTATACACATACTGTAACTATATCAGCTTAGGTATCAATAATTTCTATATATAGTAAAATAAAATGAAAACTCTTAAAACTTGAAACATGAAAAATATTTTTCATTATATTACATTGATATTTTGGTCGTAGAATTAAGTTTCGCATCGTGTTTATTGTATATGGTTTCAAAGCAGCCTCGATTTGACAATTGTCAAAGGTATTCGTATATAAACTGTGAAGGATAAAGTAATATTGTTCATCACAGAATGAGCTTGAAGTATTTTCAATTCGAATTTCGAAACTTGTTATATAACAATTTATAATTTTACTCTGTCTAGATATTGAAGTGTAAGTTAAATATGCTTATTTTAAAAGCCTACTTTTATCTATCTTGGAAAAATGGACACGTTCGGAATGACTTGGCAGCAATAAGGACACCTCAAAGAAGTAACGTATTGTCATCAAAAAGATAAAGAAATTACTACTTCAAGTCTCATGATCGTTTGTATCGATGGGGTTCATACTCAAATATACTTGTCATACAAGTATATTTTTCCATTTGAAACAAATTTCTCACAGTAAATTTGTAACTTGTACGTGTACTTTTTTTTTGACCAAACTATCAAATCATACTATCAAACATATTTCTAATCATATTATAGATATACATATGAACCAAACTTTAATTTTATATTAATAGATTATTAATATAAAATTAAATAATTAATATATACTTAATATATTAATCTACATTAATCTATATTTATGTGTAACTTTCATGAATAAAGTGTAAAATTCTTTTATATATTTTGTCGATTATGCTATTCCTGGGACTTTACAAGCATTATTCCTAGTTACAGTTTTTATACATTTTCTGCCAGTGCTTTTTTTCATATTTTTCCATTTCTTGTAATACAAAATCAATCTAGAGATAATTTATTCACAGCTTACTGTAGGAATAGATGTTGAATATAACATTTTTTCAATATCAGTGGCAACCATTTCACATAAATCGAGGACGGGTCTTTTCCATTATTCCACTCAAACGTTTCCTTTTACTGTCTCAAATAGTGTTTAATCACGCCCTATTACGTCGGTAGCGCATTATCACTTAGTCTTAGTGGTTCGCCAAACAAAGAACATTATAAATCTTTTCTAGTTTAAGCATTTTACACTATGCGGTTTACTTCCTTGCTGGCAATAATTTTATCAAATTTTGATAAATATTCACTAATAAATAATCAAATAAATACAACGTAAACACAGTGCCGTCGTTGAGGACCACAGTGGCGCAGAGGAACAGCAACTGGCTGTAAACGCGACGGGTTGTGGGTTCGATTTCTATTAGGGGACAATTAATTATTTTAATTTTCTTCGCTCTGGTAAACACGCAATACATTGAAACGCGGAAAGTAGAGAGCGGAGTGTTTTAACAATAAGTTCCTTCTGCCTACAGTTCCCTCTGCCTACCCTGCTATGCGCGGGATACAGCGTGAAGTAATTAAAATTAAAGAGCATAATTATTATAGATAATAGAGGAATAATTTCAACGGGTAGTGTCCACAAGTCAAAATACAAGTGTTTTTCAAAAAAAGTTATACATTTTACAAATAAAACTTTAATTAAAAAAATTAAAATAATAAAAATTGTTACATTTATGCTCTACTATTATTTATTATGTTTGCTGTTTAACATAACATACTTACACGTAGTGCTGTGTTAAATAATCACATCTCGGAAAAGCTGGCATGGTATGGTATGTATCGACTTTTTATTAAAATATTTATAAGTATCTTACAAACTATATAATTTTCATGTATGTATGTTTGTCACTCCTCCTGTAATGCTACAATCAATGCGTACTGTAGTAGACCAGCTAAACTACAAGAAATCATGTATATAATATATATCATCACGGTCAGGTCTTTTTTACGTCCAGAACAATTTCTATCAGTCACGCTA
This sequence comes from Dione juno, assembly GCA_037127375.1. Taxonomy (NCBI): domain Eukaryota; kingdom Metazoa; phylum Arthropoda; class Insecta; order Lepidoptera; family Nymphalidae; genus Dione; species Dione juno. Next base: position 2,296,092 of record JAXRJS010000003.1, read on the forward strand.
TGACCAACAAGTAAATATAAATTAGTAAGTAAATTTAAATAACAGTAAAATTGAGATTTGTCTCCCAGGCATATTAAGTATAGAGGGCTAGGCTATCATATACAGCGGATAAGTTGAAACATTTGAAACAAGTTGAAATAAGTGAACCAGTGAAATAAGTTTCCACTTTTAAGCAGCAAATTACTGTCGCTAGTGTAGCAAGTGGAAATGTGACAGTGTGACACCTACATAATATCGAAGATAAAAGTTGTTAGAAATAGTTTGTTATTATAGAATTAGTTTATTAATGGATAATAATAATAAATGAGTGATATATAAATATTGCATTGGTTACTAATACTATTGCAGCGCTAAGTAAAGCAGAAAGTTTCAATTATAATAACCTATTTTTGTTTCGAAGAAAATTTATACGATCATCTAAACATACTGCTCGTTTTGCCGTCTAATTTATATAAAGCTACATTATTACGCAGCACAGCTTACCACTCACTTCACTTCACGAAATGTGACGGAAAAGTTAAATGGAAAAAGGTCTTCTCATTTAGTTGGGCAAAGTTAAAGTAATTTCTTAGATACGAGCTATTTCACAAGAGATAATAATAAGATTTTTATTAATACAAGTTTTTCGGCCATGACAGTAGAATGAGTTATAATCGAAAGGGGATCAGTTCCAGCCAGTTCACTTAACAGGATATGTACATGCTCTTATATAAATATATGTTATAATTGTTTCTTAGACATAAATTGAATATAATATAAATATGAATAATAACGAGAGGCTCATCTCTGGGAATTAACTGACTGTTCCCGAAATGATTTATTTCCTGGTGCGAAAGAGCTTGGCTTATCTCTCCTAATATACACATATGTTGAGTGTGCGTAGAATAATCCAAATCGTGATATCTAATTAAAGTTAGCCTGGCCATAAATATAGTTACAATTAAAAAAAACAAAATATTATTTTTAAATTTGGAATTTGTAATTTTTATGTTCATTGTGTTTTCTCATTTGCGAGCTATATATTGTGATTGTACGATATATATGGAACCATTGGTATGGAGCCAAATACAATTTTTAAAGTCCTCCATATGTTTGGTATTAGTCAAAAGTATTTGGAAGATAAAGATATCAACTAGAACCATGTCGAATATTTTAAAAGATGACTTTAGACTTGCAGGCTATAAGACATGCACTGGTAAATTCTTAATTGATAATTAAAAAACAGTAGAATAGTAAAATAAAAACAACTACGTAAGCGGTACGCAAAGAAAGGTACTGAATATTCTTTTTTACACAAACAACATTTTAACAAGCGAAATGACAATATTTATGTTACACTTTCTAAAAAAGCTTCCTTATAAGTCGACGGAGTACATCGTGTTCGTTATCCGACTTCAGTGATGGTTTGGTGGGGTGTTTTAGCTATGAAGGCGTGACTGAGCCATATTTTCTAAAAAGGTATCAACACATCGGCACAAGTGTATCTATATACAATTCTTGAGAAGGTAGTTAAGCCCCTTAACAACACCATGTTCAATAATCAAGAATGGTCATTTCAGCAAGACTAGGCTAGACGATTGGCTTGGAAAAAATTTCCCGTAGAGAGAGTGCGTGCTGCTATTCATAACTGGAACCAATGGAGACCACTTCAAACGAGCTTTGTATATTTTTAATATTTTTCTATAAATGTTTTAATCTGTAATAGTAATAAATGTTACGTACAAAAACAAAAATATTTTTCTTTGTAACTATATCTTACGGCAAGACTAAGTACACTGATAAATTAATTATCTATATAATATTATATCTAGTTGTCTTTCGTATAATATAAAAAGTCTCTATAATATAAAAAATATATACTTTTAAAGAAATTACTTTCTTTCTGAATATAATTTATGATGTCAAGTGAAAATATTCATAATATAAAATTCATACTGATTTACACCGAAAGTCATGTTCACGTTTTCGCAGAACGATAGATTTATTAGAGCGCTTATAATATACTCGATTTTTCAAAGAGTGTTGTACTCGTATGAATGTATTTTATTATAATATTTTATGTAAATGTTTTTTTCCACGCATAGAAATAACACTTTGTCACGCATAGAAAGTAAGTATCCTGTTCTGTTTGCCTATATACAGCTAACCAGTCCTAATACACAACAATGGTTTATGAGATTGTTATAGAATGATATGATATTATTGATAAAATGTATATATATATACATATATATATTATATATATATATATATATATATATATATATATATATATATATATATATATATATATATATTATATATACATATATATATATTATATATATATATATGATATATATATATATATATATATATATATATATATATAGCTAAACACAAGAATCCAATTTAATTACAGTTGACAAAAATAAAAAAAATTTATAAAACACAGACGTTGTAATTGTTTACAGCAATTTTGACGACTATAGTTACTAAGATTCTTTTATAAAAAATCTGCAGTATCATGAAGATCAAAGTAGTTATAATCAAAGGGTTGTTGATTATATATATCAATATATTATTAAATATACAAATTGTTACTGGTACAAAATCAATTAATTAAAACGAGAATATATGTACAAATATAGCCCCTATATTATGTAGCTTTTAATATGAGTGTTGAACATTTCTATCCATCAGTGGCTTGTAGAGCTGCCAAGGATCAAAGTACTAATTGAGGCAAATCAAACGTATTCAAACAAAGTGAATGTTTGTTCTGAGGCAGACACAATTCTATAGGGAGCTCTGCTTAACAATCAATTAGATCGCAGCACATATGTAAGTGACCTCACTAAGGTAAATGATTATACAAATATCTAATATTGCCAATATATGTATTTGGCTATATATCATTTATTTATTTTATATAAGGTTCTTTTTTTATTATTTTTTACATTTTCACACATGCATGCATCTCGGATGATTTATTCCAACAAATATATCTGACCTATTGTCAAGACACTCCGCCTTTTAGTGGCTTAGTGCCAAATAGTGTTTTTTTTTTACCACAGATATTAAAATAATTTTGAATATATTCATACTTATTGTTGATTGTGATGATGTATAGTTTTATACTTTATTTACTACATTTCTTTAAATCAAATTACTTCGATACAAAAAAATTATCTCTTAAAATTATTTTCCATAACGATGTCCAATTGCTTGCATTGTTACTCGATGATCATTTGAATGAAAATGTCTAGCCATTAAAAGTATCAAGTTGTGCAATCGTCTATTGCATACCGTAAAATAGATGCCTCCACAAGGTTAAGGCTAACGAGCAAGGAGATTTCTCGCTTGAGTGCTCCTTCCTTCTTAGCTTAGATATGCTTGTTAATAATGTGGCCGTAATAGTCTAAGAATTTTGATATGGGCTATATACTATATTCGAATATGTACTGTTAAGTGCGAGTCAGATTTGTCCACCGAAGGTCCCGTACCAATATCGTGATTGTATGTCAATGGGAAGTTGAACATGTAAAAATTGACAGGCTTAAATGCCACTATTAAATATGTCTGATTTTGATTTTTGATTTGTAAGTTCTTACTTTTTCCACAATTTTATAGTCCTGGATCAACGAGAAGATATTGATTACGCGACGACTACGCGTTTTTGTAGTCACAAACTAAGCATAAACTCTCGTATCCTTTCATAGGGCTGACTTAGATATTTATTTTTTTTGTGGACCAGGCCACTACAGTTTGTTCCATGCTATTTTAAAAAAAGTCATGACAGACAATTTTATAAAGGTTCCGTTTCAAATCTTTTGGGGTACAGAAATCACAAGAAGTACAAAAAATATTTATATGTACTATAATGAAATAGTAAAAACATTGTTGGTATCTATACAATAAAAATAATTTAGTGTAATATCAAAATAGTAATAGAATATTAACTTATAATTTTTACCATTGAGTTCTGCATGTCTAAAAATCTTATGAACCAGTTTTCTATTTCCATCCAGAATATCTGACATAGCGCTAAAGTGTAGTGTAGCTTAAAGTATGAGTAGTCGTATTACTTGCTAATATTATAAAATATTCTGGAAGAGGTACTTCCAGAATATTTTATAATACCCACCACATATCACCATCAAACTTAATACAACTAATACTACTTTCAATATTAATTTCAATGACATGAAAATGAAACAATATGAAAATGGCCATAAAGTTCACGTAAATGAGGTTGCAAACGGCAACTGATATAAAAATAACAGCCAAGTACCAGTTGGACTAGCGCATGAAGATACTCCGTACTATATAAATATTATATAAAAACGGCAAAAAATATGCCTGGGGACTTCCTGACGGGACAGACGGTTACGGACGGACAGCGAAGTCTTAATAATAGTCTAATTTTACTCTTTTGTTACGGAACCCTAGTAACTGACTGGCATTTTGGTGTAATGATATATGTATGTATATATATATATATATATATATAATATATATATATATATATATATATATATATATATATATATATATATATATATATATATATGTATGTGTGTGTCTATCAATTGTAATCTACGCCAAATTTTATCTACTCAAGCGCTAGAGGAATTATCTAAAGATATCATCATTATTAAATCACTGCTATTGTAAGTATTGTTGTTACGTATTGTTTATCGATATTATGAATTTCTTATTTATCATCAGTAAGTGTGTTTATAATATATATTTATTAAATATAGAGCGCGGCGTTGAGTTCCGCCACTCAACACGCAATGCCTCTAAAGGAGGAAACCGGGAACGGAATGTCTTGACACTACGTTCCTTGAAAAAAGAATGTAAATATAGAACACCTAAAAATTAAAATAGTGTATGATGTTCAAATCATATTTTGATTATATACAATCACTATCTACATTACGTACAGGATATCAAAGAAAATGATAAAATATTAATAAAAAAAATGAAATTTTAATATTATTTTATGAAACACTATTACGTTACAGGTTACTTGTTATATACTCATGGAATAAGATAAGCAGCTGTAAAATGAGAATAATTTAGTACACTTAATATCAGTTGCCAACGTCCATGCCACGTTGAACACACCGGTTCTCGTCCGATCACCGAAGTTAAGCAACGTCGGGCGCGTTCAGTACTGGATGGGTGACCGCCTGGGAACACCGCGTGGCGTTGGCATCTCAGAGGGTGTCTAGCCAATTATCTGTCCGATATTTGGTTTCCGGCATACGGGTACGCGACCCCGGGACCTCGAGCCACCACTTTCATAACCCGATCCAATCCATGTAAGTGGTGTCCCTCCCCTATATTCCAAGTCTTTCTGCCTCTTATTCCCTTTCCTTTCCTGGTTTCTCCCAGTAATGGGTTTGGAGGTCAGATGGCAATCGCTCCACAAAAAACCACTTCGCCACTCATATGGACCGATTGGTCTTAGTCGGAAGGCAGACATATATATATATATATATATATATATATATATATATATATATATATATATATATATATATATATATATTACTGTTAAACATAAAATGAGTAAAATTTACCTAATAATAATACGATATAATTACGATACTCACTGAGCAAGCGAAAATAATCAGAGGCTAACGTTATTTCTTCGCAACGGTCTCACATTGCATCCGTTTAGCTATAATAGGATCAACTGATATTAAGTCTTCTTCTTCTTCTTCTTCCTGGCATTAGTCCCGGCTTTTTGCCAGGGTCTGCCTTCCGACTAAGACCTATATATATATATATATATATATATATATATATATATATATATATATATACATATATATATATATATATATATATATATATATATATATATATATATATATATATATATATATATATAGAGACATAAAACTTTTAGCTGTGAGTACTATAATTCCCGACCTAAATACTTCCCGAGTAGGTATCGAAATCAAATACATTGTGAAAGTATTGCAAATCGAAAATTATTTTCAAGGCGGACAAGTTTTTAAATCCCCACATCTGGAGTCCCATTTCGTCACAATATTTTATATTATTTTACTAATTACTGTAAATATTTATAATGAAATATAGGAAAAGAATAATTTCGTTACTTCTACAGTCGTATAGAATAGTACTAATATTAATGATATAAAGGAATATCCGCTTTATACTATGAGCACTATAAATTAAATTTCCGCAGCAGTATTACAAAGCATAGTAATTAACTTGTGAAAGCCAGAATGATGCTGTTAAAGCACTCTAAATTAGTAATACATATAACTATATATATATATATATATATATATATATATATATATATATATATATATATATATATATATATATATATATATATATATATATAGAGACATAAAACTTTTAGCTGTGAGTACTATAATTCCCGACC